>JAQFZN010001506.1:0-15491 GCA_034687075.1 Geophilus carpophagus
TTAAATAAATTGACTAAGTGAAAATAGAATCAGTATTCTATTTTCACTTAGTCAATTTATTTAATTTTTATTTGTATACTATTTATTTATCTACATAGAAACGATATAGAAAGTCTATATAGTTTAAAGATGTTGAACTAAATAGACTTTCTATATCGCAGAGACATAGCTGCGATATTCATACTGCTTGGGTAATGGCGCATCCAGGTGAAGTGAATACCCTAGAAAAACACTTTAATATGAAGAACAAATTAAAAAACTGCAACAGTCATACCTAAGGTTAAGAGATGTCTTTTTACAAGAGATAACCATTTCAAGGGTGGTATTTTCCATTACGACTTTTTATCTGTTTTTGAACTCGGTTTTACTGTTTTAAAATATTCAATATTTATTTCATTTTTTTATACAATCATAAAAGTTTATTCACAACATTTCATTTGTGAAATTGATCTTTCATTAACAAGAGACCATAAGATTAAGTAGCAAACAAAAAAAATCATTTTCAAAAGTAAAACACTTAAAAACAATATCATCCAAAATTGAATGTATAAATCACAAAATAATACTATAAAATAACATAAATACAATAATAAATTGCAAATGTGCCCCAAAAATCATTTCGTTTGTATAAATTTTAAAAATTGTGGCTCCGTTATTTTGTTAAACTATCATTTGATTCTAAGAGTACTCTTTTGTTTATTAATATTTGTTAACATTAAACTGATGTACGATGTCAGCAAATCGTCCATTTTGTAACCCTAAAATTAAAACGTTTAATATTACGTAAGTAAATGTAAAAGAAACAATAGTAACAAAATCTTACCAGTGAAGTTTCACATAGTAGTTTACTTCCCCGAACTAAATTTCCAATAGTCATATGAAAGTAAGTATTTCCACTACTCCAATTCGAAATACGAGTAAAAGGATGAGTCACCAATATCTCCTACAATTCAAAGAATAATTTATAAATGTAAATCTCAAAATTTAGAATTTAAAAAATATTTTATTACCTTTGTGTTTGGATCAATTAGGCTTACACCTTGTTTATTAATGGCAATTAATAAATGTTCATTATAATTAGGATCGGTAGATTGTTTCACTTCAAAAAATGCTGATCCAAATGTTGGCCAACGATAAATTAGTTTCAAAAAATTAATTTTTGCATCTTCTGGTGATAACCCTGAATCTTGATTATATGCAGCAATAATTAGTTTTTTCCATTCATTCGAACTATGAACCTTAACCAAATCGCCAGGTAAAAGTTCTCGTAAAATTTGCCTAAACATTTACAACATGATTATAAAATCATTAATAAAAGTACGAATAAAGACTTACTGAACAACTTGCAATTCTTGTTTACTTTCTCCAAAACGTACACGATAAATGAGAGCTGCTAATTGAGCTGCTTCTTCTTTGCTACATTTGTGATATCCTCGTAGAAGTTTAGGTAATTCCTACAAAATAAATTGTTTGTAATAAATGTAATGTTAATTTTTTAAAATTGATGTTACTTGGTGATAATGGAATATAATATCAGCATTTCGATCTTTTCCGGGTACTGTATTAGTCCATAACTTTTTCATAAAAAATACCTGGTACGTAAACTGAGGAGTAATGCCTATAGTAAAAATAAAACCGTAATTAAAGTATTTGTGTTGGTATAAAATTAAATTACCGTCTCTGGTTGGTCTAGCTTTTTTAATCCAATCCGTTAGATGACGAACAAAATCAAAAAAGAAATCAGTTTCTGGAACACTAATAACTTTATCTGCAATCTTGACAAACAAACTAAAACCTTCTGCCCATTTTAAATTTAATCTTTGTGCAATATTATTGCAGAAATCTCTCGCTTTAGTACTAGAATCCACTTCAAATGCCTGATATAAAATTTAAATACATTTTTTAAATACGATATATTTTCAATTTTTGTGTAAATATTTCTTTATTACCTCGTCAGTATCATCTGGAAAATAAACTTTATGAAATATTTGAGTTGTCTTATGTTGAATAGCTTCAACTTCTACTTGATGAGGTGGATATTTCCGTTGCCCATTTCTTCAAAAAAAGAGTAAATAGATAAATTAATCAATTTAAATCATATATATTTAAAATTATTGCAATATTTACTTTAATGTTTTTTGCAATCTTTGTAAAGAATCAACAGCAATAGGATGTCGTCTTGTGCGCAAAAAAAGCGTTAGTTCTTTCATTAACGACTGACTACATGCAAACAATCCTGTGGCCAGCCACATTAATTCCCAACCTCGTTCTTCACTTAATCTTCATTAATAAAAGTAAAATTAATAAATATGCAATTAACTGTATCGGTATTAAAATATAACTACAAACCTATTTCTATTATCAGTTAACTGCTTCATTATTTGACAATAAATTTCATCTCTCAATATTTCCTGCAAATTAAAATTTTATTTAAATAAGCGAAAGCTTGAATAATTTTTAGAAATTTATACGTGTTTTAAAGGAGTTTCAAATATATGATCTGTCAATTCATTTCCTGTTCGGGTCCTCTTAGAAGGCAAATCACCCATGTACTTCAAAATAGGTAAAATAACGTTAAGGTGTAATAAAAAATTCAAACAATTCTAGTTTCAATTTAATTTATGGTCAAAGGATATCATTATAAGCAAAACACGAATCGCGACTTAATTCCTCTTTATTAACCAATTTTTTCAGCAATGGTTGCTTAATTGGTTCACGGAAATGACGCCATAAATCATCTTTATCTTTCCGTCTTGCGCTTGAAAGAGTTAAGCTTTTACTTAACGACTTCTTAGGCGGTGGTCTAAATATACATTTAATACGCGTGAATTATTTTATTATCAATTTAAATATCTAAAAAATGGTTTACCTAAAGTGGTCAATAGCAAATTCTTCTAAAGTATGAGGTTTTTCATGTACTTCAACACCATTCAATTGACTCGTATTCAGAATTCTTTTCTTTTCGGTACCATCATGTGTAAAAAGCGACTAAAATTAAATCAAGTGTTAATTGTACATTAAAGAAACTAAAAACAATTCACCTTACCAAAATTTCAACAGAAGGTTTAGATGTTGCTGGTAATACATAAACGCATTCAGCAGGAAAATCGCCTCTTTCTCCAGTTCTTTCACATCTCCCACTGCACCAACCAGAGTTAAGCACCATTTCACCCGTATTATCATCTTCTAGAATAATTAAATCTCCTTGATTAAAGTTCAAAGACGGTGAGCCATCTGCATTAAAAAAAAATCTATTAAATCATGCTCAAATACAAGTGTTTGTAGAAATGATGAACCAATTCGAGTACTCACCAATTGCTTTGTAGTCCTGCAAAGCTATAACAAATCTTGATCTTTTTTTAAGTCCTTCTAGGAAATATGTGACTAAGTCGCGAATGTCTTCTGAATTTGGACTCTGAAAGGTAAATTCTTCTCCTCGAACAGTTGCCAAAGTAAATGTTTGCATCAATAATTTATCAGCCCTTAATAATTTTATAATAAAAAAAATTATAAAACTAAAACAAAACTAATTTCAATTAATTTGTTAATACTTTTGACTTGAAACTGATGTTATTTCAGGAAAAGATAATTCCAGTAAAACTTGTTCCTGATCATCAACAACATAAACTCCAGTCCAGTTGACTGCTATTATAACATCATTTTTGGGTAAATTGGGACCTGAGGACCTGAATGCTTCATAAAACCGTGAGAATAGTAAGGGCCACTTGTATTTTGCATAATTAACTATATCTTCTTTTACTCTAGGACTTGCTGCTTTCTCCTTGTAATAATAACTCTTAAAAAGCAAATAAAATCAATTAATAAACCTATTTACAAAAACTAAGCACAAATACTAACTTTCTTAAATGCATTCAAAACTAATGTGCCCCATCTTTCAACACTTTTGTCGTTTCCTTGTAAACAATAATCAGGAATATAATTCGGCATTAAACCAATCAAACGTTCAGTATTTAACTCAGTGCCAAATTCAATGTAATATTGTTGTGCAGCTATCATTGCTAAATCTTCCTCTTTATCGCAACGATATTCACCAAATTTAACACCACGAACAACTTGTTGATAAATAAGATTAGTAGCTGAACTGTCCTCAGAAGCGTCATGCCATGGAGTGAATATTTCTTTACGAAAGAAAAGACGCCAAGGTGCATTTCTTTCCTGAGCGCCTTGTTCTTTTGCATATTGTTCACATTGTGATATTGCATCCATCACGTGGTCACCACCACTTCCTAAAGATGACACCTAAATATAAAAGTCGTTAGATAAACAAATTATAAATATTATTATTTTTTTAGTTGTAATTTACTTTATCAAACAAAGCAATATAAAGCGAAAAACCAAACTGATCTTTAAGGCCTATTTTGTCAGCTAGTTGATTGCAAAGTTCTCTTGCTGTAGTCGCTGAATCTGCTACTAATGTAATCGTATTTCCTGAAAGTTTATTTAACCCATTGTTAAAATTAATATTAATACAATGAGTAGAAAAAGTTATCAATCTTACCATCCATAAAAGTTATAGGTAGCATAAGTGGTTTTTTCGATTTCGTCGCTTGTAACTCAAGCCAACTTGGTGGTTGATTGCGTACTCCATTCATGAACGTTCTTTTCAATCTTTCTTCACAATAAGGGGCATAACCAGGCGGACCATCACGTATAAATGAACGTAGATATTTCACAAACTGTAAAAATCAATTTTTTAAATCAATTTTTTCCCAAATAATTATTATTTTTAACTTACTTTTTCAGAAGGTGAAAAACAACCAACACATAACGATAACAAAATCCATCCTCTAGCATGAGAACTTTTACTCTGGTTATTGGTTAATTGTTTGCAAATTTGGCAATAAATTTCATCCCTTAATTCTGCTCGTAAAATTCCATGTCCAATTATAAAATGTAGTTTCTCTAAATTCGAAGTAGGTCTCGACTCCAACCACTGACTATAACTTTCAGCTGCATCATCATCATCTTCTTGTAATGTTTTCCTCATATTTTCTGTCAATTTATTTTTCCGTTTAAGTGTTAAAGAAATAAGTTGTTTCCGTAAACTTCGTGGTTTTTCCTTAATGTGTTCGTTATTCATCTGATCCCTATATTCCTTACTCTTCACAATCGAACGGCCCATGGTTCTACCTAACGTTTCAGTCACTTTGGTCATGACTGAAGTATTATCTCGAATTGAACTCTGATAAAATTTCGGTTCGCTTAAATCTCCCATAAAACGCAATATCGTAATCCACAAAGCTAAAGCAGCCTAAAATAAATTTCAAAACAGTTCAATTTTTCAATTTCACACAAACAGTTACAAACATTAAAACTCACCATTGTATCGCCAGGTGTTTGTAAACTTAAAAGTGGTTGCTTCAGTGCTCTTTTCATATATTGATTATTAACATTTCCTTGAAAGTAAGTTGTTGCAAACTTCTGAAATTTATATTCACTCAAATCTTTCTCATCATCGTCAGGCATTGGTAAAACGCCACCAGCATCATGTTCTACAGATACAGTTGCTTTACGAGTAGGTCCAAGTCCTACTAAAATAGTTGGAGTGCCCTCATCAGACAAATTTCCTGGCAAAAATCCAAATATATCGTCCAATAATTTCCCATCATCAATTGGTTCGGATTGCTTCCTTTCTATATCTTTAATGAATACTTTCTGCTGCTCAACTTTTTTCTTCTCTTCATTTTCTGCTTCATTTAAACGTTGATCTATTTCATACAATCGGTCTTTGAATCTTTGATCCGCTAATTCCTTCGCTTTTTTAGCATTCATTTTCTTGGCTAATTCTTTTTCTTCTTGGTTTCTGATTCTTAATGCTTCTAAACGATGCCTGTGTTGCATTCTTAATTTACGGTAATTTCTCTGAGCAATTATCCGTCGTACATTCGCTTGTATTTTTATTGCAGCTCTTGTGCGACGTACAAAGTTTTTGCGAACTAAATAACCCCTACATTGTGCCTAAGTAAAATCAAACAATCGTTAACATAAAAAAACATAAACAAAAACAATGTATGTAATTAACCTGCAATGCAGTAATGTTTCCACGAAGTAATTTAAGTCGATTTGATAAAACCCGAGATCTAAGAAGTGCCTGAAGACGAAGAAAGCCAATTCGCATTGCCCGATATCGTTTCCGTTGAGCATAAGTTCTCCAAGCTGTTTGAATTATTTTCGAACTAGCTCTCATTCGCTTGAACCGACGTCTTTGAACCCAACCTCGAATACACTTTTGCAGTATAAGAATTTTCCGAGTTAAAACACGATCTCGTTCTTGTTCTAAAAACAAGTCATGAGCATCCTGAAATAAAATGATAATTACAATAATACTCGTTGTAAACTTTCAATTACTGTTAATGTACTTTTAAGAAGACTTTAGTTTTTCCTAATTGGTAATCTGCTTTGCCCAAAACTACTGAACATATTTTAGTCGTAGCTAACTGACAGTCAACTTTATGTGAAGGAGGAACTCCAGAAATAAGAAATCGATAACGATCCACAAACTCTTTAAATGTATGTCGAATTGGATAACCGGCTCGTCGAATTCGAATAGTCTCCATCATTCCTGAGTAACGAAGTTGTTTGCAACACAACTCGCGATCGAACATCTAAACAAATTTTTTGTATGAACAAAATTCAAACTAATGTACAAAAAAATACTCACCATAGATTTTTTTAGTTCGTTTGGTTTTATGCAACGAATAAAAAATGGCTGACAATTGCCTAACGTTTTCATTAAACTATCTAAAGATTTTTTAAACTGTGCACTTAATGTTGGTGTTCGTTTTCTCGTCTCTGAGCCCTAAATCAAGAATAAGACAATAAATTTTGAAAATTAATTTGAAAATTAATTTAAAAATTGTACAAAATCTTTACCATTCCAATGTCTTGATAAAAAAGTGACTGCAGAAACTTATTTGTAGTTAATTGAACTAATTGTAGTAAATCTGCACTAAAAGTATCACGATTTTTATCCAAAAATCCTGAATTGAATAAAGCCATCATATTAAGAAACGATTGATTTAAATTAATATAAAATCTCTAACCTCTTGTATCATAAAATACAACTCCAGCAAAATGATTCAACCCAAAAGATGTATTAATATCAGATTTCGGTTTCAAATAATTACGGTTGTTGCCATGCTGTTTGTGTAGTTTATTTAGCAATGTTTGATCAGTGCCCTTAAATTAACAAACAAAAACAAACATTAAAACAAAAAATTTAAAACAAAGTTATAATCTTTTACTTTGGGAAATTTACTCTCTTCATCAACTAATGCCATAATATTCATAGGTCTGATTGCTATCATATCAAGAGCTTCTTGATTATCCACAAACTCAATATGTTGCCAATTAATTGCTTCTAAATTATATTCCTCTTGTTCCAACTTAAAAATATGTCGAACAAAAAACTGTTGAAGATTTTCATTAGCATAATTAATACAAAACTGCTCAAAACTAAATTAAAAAAAAAAAAACAAATGAATAAACTATAGAAGAAAATAAAACACCAATTACAAACCTATTGCGATTAAAATTTTCAAATCCAAAAATATCCAAAACACCAATTGATGTCCTAATATAACCAGGAGCAGATTTTGGTTTATAAATAGCAGAATTAATTTTATTGACTATCCATATAAACATTCTGCCATAAATGCCCTTGACAAAAGCATCTCTCACGTCTTTGGCCTGTGAGGAATTTAGTGGTAAAATGACTGTGTCACCTTGAGCAAAAATGGAGCGTGAAGTAAGAGCTTCAACAAACAATTTTGGATCAACCTTAAATAAAAATAAAAATTAAATTTCTAGCCTATAAAATATTGAGAATAAAATTACTTCTAATAATTTCGACGCTCTAATAACAGGTCCAGCATCCATAATTTGTGACGTATCCAAATTATCAACTACAGCTGCTTTGTATTTAACATTTCCTAAATGTAGCATGGATCCTAAAATCTTCAAAATTTCCCATATCTCCTTATCAGAAAATAAAAGCACTTTCATTGCTGAACGAATATCAGAAAATTCGGCACCGTCATCACGACCCTCACAAGTGATGTTTCCACCTTGAATCAGGTAATTATAATGAGTGGCATCTTGAAGTTCTAATTTATTTTTCTCGTCCCTTGATAATCCACTGAGCATACAGTAAAATATGTGATAATTTCTTTCATTTTGTGCCTGTTTTAAAATGAATTTAGAAAACATAACTTTAAAAAACAGAAATATAAAGTGATTTCGGTAATTTAATTCTTACCTGACTAATTAATCTTGATTTTTCAAGTAAGTACTGTTCTATCCGAGCACCTTCAATAATTCCTTGCTGATTAAAATGAATATCAATGTACTTTCCGAACCGGCTTGAATTATCATTTCGAATGGTTTTCGCATTGCCGAAAGCTGATAAATAATAATAAGTTAGAAAATAATATAAACAAAACATTCTTACATAGTAAATAAAATATTTAAAAATCAAATACCTTCTAAGATGGGATTAGCTTCAAGAATTTGTTGCTCAATCCACGAATGCTGACCACTAATAGCGGCCAAAAATTGTAGAATTAATTTTGTACTTTCTGTTTTACCCGCTCCACTTTCACCACTAAACAAAAAAAAATTAGACCATGAAAAATATGATTTTAAAAATATTTAAAAACAAAAAAGAATACCTAATAATTACACACTGATCCTGTGCAAATCTTTTCATATGTGTATAGGCATTATCACCAATTGCAAAAATATGTGGTGGTAATTCACCAATTTTCCTATCTTTGTACATTTTTATTTGATCTGCTGTGTAAATTGGTAGAATTTGGTACGGATTTACAGCAACTAAAATCGATCCTGTGTATGTCTTTTTAAAAGAATGAGAAAAACTTAAAATTTAGTATTTAAGAAACATAAAAAAAATTATATTAAAAAAATAACTAACATAGATAAGATTTTCATTGTATCGAATAAGTAAATTCCTTAAAATGCCAGCTTCGTGAAGGTCACCCAATGATATCATATCTTCAACACCTTGAATCGATGAAGGATGCATGGCTTTAATCCTTCGATCAGTCGTAATCCATTGTTCCTGTGTAATAAATAAAAATTAAAAAAAAAATCAATAAAAAATAAAATAAAAATAAATCCATTAACAACACAACAATTATGTATAACTAATTTATAATAATCCTTTAATAGTCAATTAAATTTCTCCTGACCTTGCCATCATCATTGATGACCTGAATTCTCCTTCCTTCTGAAGAAACAACCCCAGCACCAATGGCAACATCAAACTCCCTGCCTGAAGAAGGCTCAATCCAGATATAATCACCCTGAAATTAAATTAAAAAACATTAAAAATACAATAAAAACGATTCAGAAACAATTATAGCTAATGGTCACACCAAAGATTACAAACACAAATCTTCTTACCACACACACAATTTCCCACATCACTTACCTTAGGTTGACTTTTTGTGTACATTATCTTAACTGAGTTGGAAAATTGAAATTCAATTTCAAATAAATAATAGAACGTTTTTAACTACCCCCAACTCGAGTTGAGTGTATCACAGGAACAGGGGCTGTGACACATCCCAGTCATGCATAGTTCACTGGTTTTTGTTGTGTATGGACCTAGTGTGGGTCTTGCTCGAGTGACCATATTATCAACATATATTAAATGTTATTAATTTATTACTATTATCTCCATCTAAATATTATTTATTCTGAAGAATAACAAAAGTATTTCCTAAATTCATATGTATGGATAGTTTTATTTTTTATTTTTTTACTTACGATTTATTTTTGAATTCTTTTCTCACTTTAACCGAGTTCTTGTTAGGCTTAATTTAAATGTTACTTGTAAGGTAATTACCAGTAATTATGAAATTTAAAAGCAAAAAGTTTATTTTTTATTTGTTTTTAAATTTGTTAGTTTTAACAGTAATTTTTTTAACATTTAAAAGAGTACAAAGGGCAGACAACAGGAAGTAAAGCTCATAGACACCATTTCCTGTTCGTTTTTTGTTACACAGGTAGAAATAAATAGTTTGTGAATAGCTTCCAGCTAAGATATTTATTTTACAAACAAGTTGACTCGAAACAAATAAAATTTACAGTCTGTTAATTAAATGAAAAGAAACATTATGTAAAAATAAAGAAAAAAAGAAAAGAAAAACAAAGTATTTTACAATACAATTTTATTGTCTGTTATGTAATTACGCAATTAAATTTAAAAAAAATAATTTACTGGGCCTTTATACTTTTGGGTTATTATTCTGTGGGAAAATTATATAATATTTTCTTAGTTTTTTTTATTTTTTAAATTAGTAGAAAATAGAACTGAAGGATTTTCGAAATATAGATGACCTCAAATGATTAAAATTTGGAAGGACAGGGGAAAGATTTTAGATTAAACTTAGCTTCCTTCATTTAAAATTGTAAATACATCACTTTATTCCGTATATTTATTAGAAGAAAGAATAAAAGGAAAAAAATGAGTAAATATGGGGCAATTCAGTTAATGTTTACATTAGTTTAAGTGGTAAAATAAGGACATAAACAGCTAAACCTTAACTTCCGGTAAAGATTGAAAAAAGAAAGATTAGGATGTCATGGTTTTAATAATTTGCGTGTCAACGTTACCAAATAAAAATATTTATATTTTCGTACGCGTATAAAAACTAATGTTTACATTAATATTTTAAAAAATATTTTAAAAACAAACATGGTCTCAAATATATCCGCAATTTGCGTATTAATCGTAAGGCTAACGTCACGTGTTTTGAATGAAAAACTTACATCAGGTTAAATGTCTAAACTTTTGTAACAAGGTTATATACCGTTATCTAACTTAAATTTAAAATGTTTTAGCTCGTGTCGCGACATCACGCGTCAGTATTCGTATTTTCATAATGGCGGCTAATAATTCTGTACTGATAATCTCCCATAACTGTCATAATGGTTGATTTGATAGCGTATTAAATGTAATAGACTTTTTATGTGAATTTATTGTTAAATGTATTCCTATTTAAAAATACATTGATAAGAATAAACGAAATGCGGGATATTATGTAAACTGTTGGTAATTAACTTTATTACAGTATTGCAACATAAAACTTATTTCAGTTAATTTCTGCTTTTAAGTTTGTTCGAAGCTTAAAATAAGATTATAATTTTAAACATATTTTTTTCGCAATAATTTATCGCATTAAAAAAAATTAAAAAATGTGCATTTTCATTTACATAACATCAAAAAATGCCATCACCTTCGGCAGACGTTAACAAGCTAAAAAAATATCAGGTAAATGCCCTAAAAATGGGTCGATTAACCTTCACATTGACAACATTACTTTTACTTTTTAATTTTACAACAAATTTACAACGCTGACTCATTAACAAACTCAATAAATTTTCATTAAATAAAAAAATAATAAAATTGAAAAAAATATACATACCCTTGTGACTATCACCATTTTGATGATCAAATTCCTACACCATTAAATAATCTGAAATAAATAAATAAAAATAAATAAAAGTAAATTTAAAAAAAAAAATATTATCACGTCGGTTGATTTTTTATTAATTTTTTCTTAGTGACTCACATTGCAGTGACAAGATCAAGGCACACTTTCTAGTTTTACTTATTTTATACCTGGTTACTCAAGCAGCTTCAAAGTCATTACCACAATCAAAGGCCGTGCAATTTGGGTTTTGGAGTTTGAGAATCTGAGCTTGTTATTAAGAATTGAAAAGGAAAATGTGCTTTCAACAATATTTAGACCGAAATAAATCACTCTCTTACCCCTATTCTTTCCTGTGTTATCGTAAAAGAAAAAATATACAATTAATTGCACAACATATGGTTAGTATATAAGATATCATCATAGCAATAATCAAGATTGATAAAAAAAAAATTAAAAAAAATTCAATTGCGATATTAATTTTTAATTATATTAAATTAAATTAAAATAGTAAATGAGATAATTATTTATCTCTAAGGTTAAGTTTTTAAGTTTTTTAGTTTTTTAAGAAAATAATAAACCGGAATATCCTGTAGCATGACAAACTGCGCTTTGATATGAATTTATAATTAATTTTATAATTATTTTTTTAATTATTTTCCTTTTAAATTAAAGTTGTTTTAGAATTTTTATTTTATTCCTTTCACTTTTTTTAATTTGATTGTTTTTCCTCGATCGTATAAACTTTTTCTGCTTGAATAACCTTCTGTGACCTGATAAACTTGGTTAACACCCGGACATAAATGAAACTTGTACTTTAAACTTGATAGTAAATAAATCATTGTATTTTCAAGGTATACTTGCATTCCAAAAATAACAACATCGGTTTTAAACCAAATAATAAAAATCAAGTGAGATGATGTCATTTTTTGAGTTTTTCACAGTTTAAATATATTTTTAATTATTTTTTAAAAACTTATTAATCAGTTAAATAAATTTTACACGTGTCATATATCTGTTTTAGTTAATATACTTGTTGCAAGGTGATATGGCTACTTTTCGCACGTCGGCAAAATAGTTTGATAAAGATTATGATAAAAAGTTGCCTTAATTGATTAATAAATTAAAGATGAATTTTTGTACATACCTGATTAAATTAACATCACTTTCCGATCGTCGAATTAGGTAAAGTCACGTTGAAATCTGCAGAAATCCAAGAAACATGATAGAAATCCTTACACAACACAATTCTAAGACGAGTCGATTTGCAAGTTAATTCGTCATAACGAAGTTCTCAGGTGGGTCATCGAACAGGTGGAAAGACTAGACCGCAGTTACGAAAATGTAAACTTTAATTGTTATTTTAAATTTGAAATTAAATTTGTGTTAATTATTAATTTTATTAAATACTTACATATAAATTAATAATCACGTTTGGGAAAGACTTCTGCTTCTGCAGTATGGCTTCTTAAAGTTTCGGTTTCATAGTTTTATTTTATTGAAGTAAAAAAATTAAAATATTTATTTTACAACAGTAATTAAAACCTCTTAAAGTATATGATATTTTTTAAAGTACTGTACAAGTTGTATTTTTGAATAAACATAAATTGATGAACAACAAATAAGTTCTTACAAATTAGCAAACGATGGCGCCATTCTCAACACCATTTCCTGCTTCATGACCAAAACTAGCTATAGTAAAAAGACCCACTCGCCCCATAGGGCAAACTGTTAGGCAGAAAATACTATAATTTTGCCAAATTCTGACACTAGTCTTCGCTAGTTACGCATGACAGAAATTACAGTTTTAATGCATTTCTAAGGAAGTTTTCGGCATTCAGAATGGAGATAAATAGTAAAAAAAAATTAATACATTAAATTATAAATACACATAGTAAATATTAACTTTATTCACATTTTAAAACATGTATTTACATTTATATTTTACTAGTTGAGTTACCCAACATTGTCAGGTTATTCAATTAATTAAAATATCCAAATAACATTAATAAAATTTATCAACACAAAGTAGATACTATATAATTATTTTTTAATTTTCCCTGTATTTTTATTTTTCAATTTTTCCTGTATTTTTACTTTTTTATTATCCCAGTATTTTTTTTGGCAAAGGTTTTTAAACTTAGCTTGTGTAGTTGATCTACAACATTTTGGCACCAGTTATAGATGAAAAAATAGAAAGAAATTATTATTACCACAATCACAAATAAAGTTTAATATAACACCATGTATTTATAAATGCATCACATTTGGACTTAGTATTTATATTTTCACATGAAAATGCAGGAGCACCGACTCCAGGGATGCTCGGGTGCTCGAGCATCCTTCAGTATTTTTGTGAGGGTGCTCAGCACCCCCTCCCAAAAAGAGAAAAAAGTAATAAAATATCTGTAAAATATATAATATTTCTTATTTTTTTCATCATCACTTTCACTATTTTTAATATTCACGGTGAGTTTGAGCACCCCCACTGACTTTCAAAACCGGGCAACTCTGTGTTAAATGTGTAACATAAGATATCAATTTTGAATTGAAAATTTTGCTAAGACCCAAGTTTCAGAGGCCAGGACCTCAGCTTTGGAAATTACATATCAGACTTAGAAGCCAGATCATGGCTTCAATGAACAGAAACCAGATACCAGCTACATAAGCCAGGTCTTGGTGGCAAAGTTTAGGTCCTGGCCACAGAAGCCAAGTTCCAGCTTCAGAGGCCAGGCTCCAGCTTCAGAGGCCAGGCTCCAGCTTCAGAGGCCAGGCTCCAGCTTCAGAGGCCAGGTTCCAGCTTCAGAGGCCAGGCTCCAGCTTCAGATGCCAGGTCCCAGCTCTAAAAATCAGGTTCCAACTTTACATGCCAGAACACAGCTTGATAAGTTAGATTTCAGCTAAAAAGGTAAATCTGGCTTTATAGGCTAGGACCCCAGCTGAAAAGCCAGGAGAATCTTTCATTGTAAAAGCAGTGGACAAACTGACTTTAGGATAGAAAAGTTGGCTATTTATATAATTATTTGGCAACAGTGGTACCCCCTTAAATTCCACTGCTGACCCCAAATAACAGTATAAATTTATTTTTTCTAAAATTTATTAGATTATTTAATTAATTGATTTATATTCAACTACTTGATATATGGAAAAATAAAATCAAAGTTAATCATAATAAAAAAATTAGCAGCAATTTTTCAGTTTTGATATATATATGTTTACAATTCATAAAAGTAAATAATACTCATAAAAAATGTTTAAACTTAAGAATGTGTATTCTGATGCCCTGAATTCATTTCTGGCATCAGAATTACCATAGATCGCTTTGATTACAGAAAAAAATGGCAAAAAACAGCAATTTGTGGCAATTTTCAAAAGAAATCAATGTTTTAATTCCTAAATGTAGCCAAATCAATCAAAATTCGTAAATTTAGATCGTATGTACATTTATTCTTATAACCTGAATCCATTTCTGGCATCAGAATCATCATAAACAGCTTATTTTACAAAAAATTAGTCTATTTTGGACCATTTATTCTAAATTGTTAGCCATTTTGAATTTCAAGAGATATCAATAAATAAAGCAATCTGATTGGTACTGCAATCTGATTGGTCCTACAATCTAACAGCCAATCAGATCTATTTTTAACCAAAATTTTGTTTTATTAATTTTTAAAAAAATATTAAATCAATTTCAAAATTTTTTTCACAGTTGACCTAGGTTTTGTGTTAGAAGTGTCCCTGCCAAATTTTGTAAAGGTTAGATGTAAATTCAGGCTGTGTATAGGTGGACACACACAAAAAAACTTTGAGAAATGTAGATATAGATTTATAATATATTTAAGTTAAATTTGTATAATTTTAATATCATAACTGTAGCAGCTAAGTTTTATTACAGTTGTTTCAAAATTATTTTATAAACACTATTAACCCTCCAAGGACCATACTTCCCGGCCAACGCCAAGTACCATTAATATGACAACTGTCATTGAATTTTAAAGAGCGTCGTAGCCAGGT
>JAQFZN010001507.1:0-15490 GCA_034687075.1 Geophilus carpophagus
TTTTATTTACCCAAAACAAATTGCAGGAAAAATTGCCAAACCTGCACTCATTACGAAAACAGCACCTGCAAACTCAATCCTACTAAAATTGTACAATTGGGTGAATAAAAGTGACCCAAATATTGGCATTGATGCTTCAGCTGCACTCAAAACTGAAGTAATTTTTCCTATATAAAAAAAGAGAGTAAATTTTTAATCATTTATTTATTTATCAAATTAATAAATAGATTGAATTACCTTGTTCATTACTCGAAACAGTTTTGGATAAAACACTACGAATCACTGTACTATTCATACCACTTATTATTACTAACGGTGTCGCTACGAATAAACTAACGTAAATTAACGGATTTTTCAATATGGCTGACTCACCTGAAAACAGCATCCATCCATGACTACTGATAGCAATGATAGCTTCATTGATAATTTTATGTACTGCACTAAAAATTCCAATCTTCAAGTCCGCTATTTTAAAATATAAAGTCATGAGCGGCATAAAAAATAATAATCCTAATAAATAATAAGAGAAATATTAACTTTTTATTTGATTTTAATCTATCTATTCTTACCTACAAGACAATTAATAAATATACAAGTTGAATATAAACTATACCTCAGTTCATCCCATTGAAATTTCCATCTTGTGTATAAGTAAGTAATGTTATATTCAGCTAAAATAAAGTAATATTGATTATTTTTTCTTCATATTTTCTTTGAATTTGCAGAGCACGTACCATACAATGGTAAAAAGCTTATTGCTCCAGCGAATATGAGTAAGTAAACATGCATTTTGCCATTATTTTTCCTATTTATTCTCACACATTGTAATCCTTCTTTGATATTATTCAGGTTGAACACATTGAAGAATTTAGCAACAGTTAGTTTTGAATCGACAGTTTCTTTCACAAAAATTATCACATATAAAGTGGTAATTGTATAAAGACATATACTCGTCACGTACACGGCAAGGTATCCAAAATTGTTGAAAATTAAACCACCAACAACAACTCCTATAGGAAGACCACACAAAAACGAAGCCTAAACAGTAACAAAACACTGCAAACAATTTTTTCAAAAACAATTCGATTTTAACTTTAAAATACCTGAACGAAACCAAACCTTGTTGTTCTTTGCGTTGGATCAGTGATATCTGCAACGTAACTAATGGCGCCTGTCATTACACTTAACGTGTTACCTGTTAATGCGTATGGTAGAGTTGCAATCAATATATAAAATACATCGATTTGTATATAATACGCAATAAATGCCATTGCTATCATTCCTATACCACCGCCAATGCTTGGTAATACAAATAAGAGTTTTCGTCCGTTGGTATCACTCCATGGGCCGACCATTACTGCCCAAATAATGGCGGGGATACTTTCCGTTAGACTCTGAATTTAAAAGAATTAAATGAGGAAATAATAATAATTTTGAGTTATTTTACTTGGTATAATTCAAAATTTGTAGCAAAACGTTGAGCTTGTTGTTCCTGGTGATGGTTATTGGTTAAGTTTGAGCATATTTGATATGATAAGTTCATTTGATGTAAACAGTACTTGCGAATTATGAGACTTTGAGTTGTAATTCCATGAAGTGACATGGCGATTGTGAATAAGAAAACTGCTGGTTCTATTGTTATGTTGTTTATAAAGTTATTCAAGTTATTTTTACATGTTATGTAGCGTGTAACTTTTGGTTTGTTTACATTTTTACTTGTTAATTGTTCAGTTTCTTCTGCAGACAAGCATGACTCGCTTGTGGAGGAGTTCTTTGCTGTCTGCATAATTAAATTTAATGCAGTATTAATAAGAAATATCTATGTATATATATTATCATAAATATTATCAATTCGACTCTATTGATTGTATTTTTTGATGGGTTTCTCTTGGCGGAAGTCCAAATGATTAAAATAAATTTTTCTGTTGACGTTATTTTATTGAATATTATTTTTGATTATTTACAAAAGTAAAAATGAATAATTCACGTTTTTAAAATCCCATCACCATCAATATACTTTATTTTACTTAAAAGTAAAATTGCAAACAAACAAGGCATCGCTGTTTTAAGGTACTGTCAACAGATGGCGAATTGTATGGAGCCAAATGATTGGCCAGCTCGGATTGGTGGTTACGATATGTAATGTATTGCAATGCAGCTAAACATGGAGGAACAAATATATGGTACCTGCACAACATAAAGCAAGTGTTTGCGTGATAAAGCTATGTGGAACAAATCTGCATTTAGGGAAATATGAACGCCATCGTCGACACAGTATTCATAGAAACATGTTTAGTCTTAGTATTAATGCAGGGTGAGTAAAATAAACAATAGAAATTATTTTACACCTGTCCTGTTTTTTTTTTTTCAAATTGCAGTAAACATCGTAGCGTTGGACACTCTAACCGTTCAGTTATATAAAGTTACCGATAATGGTGCTTTAATCGACTGGCATTTCGTGCCGGAAAATAGACAAAAGGAACTAGATTACTGCGAATATGTTTATAGCATTGCGGCGGACAAAGAAAATCAGCAAATTTCATCAGATTTGATTCCGGATAAAAACACAATTGATTTACTTCATCTTGAATTTAATAACACTTATTGCTTTCACATGGTGTGTTATGATAAAAAGAATAACTCGTACACTTCGAATACAATCAATTTTACCACTGGTATGATGTGATAAAATCATTTTTTATTTATTTATACATTTATTAATTTATTTTTATTTGATTATGTTTTTAGGATCTGAAAAGGATGAACCAATAAATTATTTCATGTCGATTTCACAACAATTCCAACCATCGAATGAAGAGAGTCCATATTCAGTTGCTCTTGATATTGAACGCACTCATTCATCAAACGTCATTTTGGGAGCCATTTGTGGAATTGTGGGATTTCTTATCATTAATGTCACCGTTGTTTTGGCTGTGAGAAGGTATTCTCATTGGCAAATAAGACGTCGAAGAATTATTGAATTAGAGTAAGTATTTTTTATTTGAATTTTTTGTCTGATTAATTTATCTTTAATTTGTTTTTAATTTTTTTTAAGAGATCGAGATTATAATGGATTCGATTTTATGAACAATGTGGATTGAAGTTAAAGTTAGTTTTTACGTTTAACGTTCTTCGATCTTGAATTGTCAGTGTATTTAAAAGTTATCGTTGTAAAACAGGTTGATAGAGAGACATGTGATAATTTTTTTCTCACTTGTACTTAATGTAAAGATATTGCTTTTTTTTAGACTTGTTACTATTTGTTAAACAAATAACTGGAAAACGAGTACAATCAATTTTCAATTTAGATTATTTAAAGTGTATTTTTTAAATAAAGAAATAAATAAAAATTGTTTTGAAAACTAATTTCGACGTTTTGATGTTAGATGGCGTCAGTATTTCCTTTTGTGATGACGTCATTCATTAAACCAGTAATGCAGGTGTAATGGCGTCGCTTGTGTGTTTTGGAGAGCGAATGGGTGATAAAAATAAGAATATGAGATAGAAGATGGAATGAACATTGCTTAGTACAAACACACAATGAAATTTAAGGTAGGTTGATATTACCAAATATATAATGTGTGTTTAACTATTGTTTTTAACTGAATTTTTTGTCTGTTACTACATTAACTCGTGTACTCTTCCGTTCATTTGTGTACCATCAAACGAAAAGTAATTTAATAATTTACATTTTACATAAATTCCTGTAAGTTTACATAAAACAGATAGTGCATATTTGGTTTCCTAAACGATAAAAACATATTCAAATTGATTAGATTGGTTCAGTAACAAAATCAATCAAAGTACATTTTTTTTTTAAATTTTATTTTAAATTTAAATTCTTCTTTTGCAGTGAAAAATGCATAATAGGATCAACTTGAAGAATGTAAGGGATTAATGGAACTTGAAAATGTGTGACATTATCTACTACCGCGCTGTAGATCATTATCAGAAAGAAGAGGAAACGGAGATTTCATTAGAAAAAGATGACACTGTGGAAGTGAAAAAACCGTTTCAGTTTATGTTGGATGGGTCTGAAGAAGAACCAAAAGGATGGTTAATTGGCAGAAATACACGCACCGGAGAAACTGGATATTTTCCTGGTATATTATTATTTTATTTTTTATATTTATTTCTAACATTTATTTATTTATTTTCATCAAGGGCCATATGTGACGTACGTCCGAACCGCACCGGGAAAATCATTACAAGTTCCTCCTAGAAGACCCGTTCCTAAACCTCGTCCTTCCCCTTCAAAGACGAATTCAACTGAAAACAATGATTCTGGTTATTGTGGTTCTCCAATGAGTGAGTTCAAATGAAGAATTGAATTTAAAATTATAGTAATTATGTTGATATTTTTTATTTTTTAGGTATAAATGCAACCAAATGGTATTTACCGATTCCTTCGAGTGGTTCGCAACATTTTTTATCACATAAACATCATCTTGTAGATACATTTTTTCTTACACCAATACTTTGTAAACATTGTACGTAGATTATTTGTTATTAGTGTTTTGTTGTTATTTATTTTATTTTGTTTTGTTTTAATTTTAGGTGCGGCATACATTTGGGGTTCTGGAGAAGTTGGCAAAAAATGCAAAGGTAATTTAGTTTTATTTTATTTTATTTTATAAATGTAATTTAGAGTAATTTATAATGAGTGAAGCATGAAATTAGGTCTAATTTTCAGTATAGGTAGAATTCAATGAACTGGAAATATAATTTTTTTTAAATTCCATCTGATGGTTTTCCTTGTATTACAAAGTACAAAAAATTTCCTGTCGTAATTAACTATATCGTGCACTCGCGATAATTGAAAAGCGTCATTTAGCACCTCATAAGTGACACTAAATACTATTCCTCGTGTGAACACATTAAGCCACGTGCAATTCTCGAAAATGAGATTTAAGAAAAGATAAAACATATAATAGAAACATAAAGTTCGCTAATTTTATTGGATAATTGAGGAAAATTCGTGGTTGTAATTCACTAATTATATATCTGTTGATAAAAGATTGTATTGTGAAATTTTTTTGAAAATTTTAAAAATTTAACGGTTATTTTCCATTTTCCCACGTGATGCATTTATTTGAGTGTTGACACGTTTTGGTTTATTTAATACAATAGTAATTTGGAAAATTTTTAAAAAAAATTTCCGTGCTGTGATGCAAACAGTAGCTTTTGTTTATAAATTTAAATGAGTGTTTCAACTGGAACTAATTTAAAAGTGGAAAAATCCACACTTAATAGAAATGAGGTAAAATTGTCGTGGTTAAATGTAGTAGAGGTCACCCCTAATTCACGCCACAGTATGTAAACACGTGGAAAAGTTTTTTGCGTGCCAATTTTGTTCCTTTTTCAAGTAAAACACATTTTTCTTTGTAAAAATTTACAATTAGAAATAATTTTTTTCCTTCTAGATTGCCTCGCGTGTTTTCACATGGTGTGCATACCATTTGCTGGAAATCATTCGTGTCAATCGAACGATGATGTTCTGCCAGTTATTACCATGGATAGAGATATGGTAATGTTATAAAAATGCATAATTAATTCATTTCTTAATCAGGTTAATGAAATTCGACATTTGGGGATTATTTAAAGAGTCGATTGAAATAAATCGGTAACTTCTTATGCATTAGAAATGGGAAAGAAAAATTACATCATTTTCAAACAAAGTCTAAAATTAAACGTAAAAAATTTAGTCGGAAACAAAAACCGGTCGAACAGTTTTTCGAAGAGTTGCCTGGTTCAGTGAATGGACGTGCAAGTTGTCAGGCAACAGGTGCATAAAAGTAGGATTTGATGAGTTGCCAGGTTTTATTTATTCCTCGGTTGCGTAGTATCAGTCTTCTCTTGACACTATTGTCACGCATTCGTAGCGAGAATTTCTAAATGAAAAGACATTCCACTAATGAATCTCTTTAATAACTTTTTTGTGTTTTTAGCCTGTGAGTCAGTGGTCCGCTGGTAATGTGGTCGAATGGATGGCTGCGGTTAATCTTTATCGATATGCTGAAATTTTTAAATCGAAGGACATCAAAGGCATTGATTTGATGGGATTAGATAAGGATAAATTAACGGTGAGTTTTTTCATTTTTTTTTTTCATTTTTAGATAATTTAAGATAAGAGATAAAAATTCTAAATATAGAATAACATTAAATAAGTAGTAATATATTTTGTAGCACGCAACAAATGGTAATTATTAATTGAATGAACCCGTCTCTGCGACTTTGTATTTATAGAACATGGGTATTAAGGACGAGTTTCAGCAGAAAGCACTTTTGGCATGCATAGATGAGTTGTGTCAAAGGAATTACGATAGAACATCACCAGTACAAGTCCCCGAAGATAGCGAAGGTTTTTATTATTATTATTTTTTTAAATTAATAATATTTTTTCTTATTTATTTAATTGTGTTATTATCTGTTACAGTAGCTTGCACTCCTGCTAGTCAACATTCGTTACTGGAACAAAGTTTTTCTGATCTTGAATGTTGTGATAAGTGCAAGAAATATCTGCGTGGATTGACACATCAAGGATTTCTTTGCCAAGGTTTTTTTTTATATTTACGAAAAAAAATTGTAAATGTTTTATCATTTTTTTATCATGTAGAATGCGGATTAATTTGTCATCGAACTTGTGCAGCGACGGGTTTACCTCCATGCATACCAAATCCAGTTAGATTAAGTAAACTTAGTTCTGCATCAGGTACAATTATAATAACTTAATGTATTTTTAATTAAGTAAGAATTTTTTTTTTAATTTTAAATTTAGTTTTAGCAGTGGGGTTGAGCAGTCAATTCAATCCCCAGGAGCATCAAGCTCCACTTTTTGTAGTAAAATGCACGGAAGAAATTGAAAATAGAGGCAAAGCGGATGCCAATTTAAATTTGTATAGCGTTTATAGAACATCTGCGCCGTCTGATGTTGTAATGCAAATTAGGCAGCAATTTAATACCGGTTGAGTAATCATGATATGGAAAGAGTAATGAAGGAATGTGCTTATATAATGTCTTTTTTTTTTCTCTAGACGTTCAAAATATCGATTTAAGTAAATTTGAAACGCACTGCATTGCCAGTGCTTTAAAAAAGTATCTTCGAGAGTTGCCAAATCCAGTGATACCTGTTGAGGCTTATGATAAATTTGTTGAAATTTCAAGTAAATATTAATTTTACCATTATTTTGTTGTGTGATCAAATTTTTGAATAATTAATTTCTTTTTAATTTTAAGAATTTAAATTTGATGAACAATGCGCACTATGTTTATGTCAATTGGCCAGTCAACTTCCAGAGCATCATCGATCAGTATTACGGTTTATCTTGGCTCACGTGTGCCGAATTTGCCAATTACAACATGCAAGAAGTATTGGAGAGCCACCTACCGTTCTTTTACAAGTTTTTTGTCACATTCTGCTGAGGCCACCATGGGAAAGAATAATGTAACAAGTTTTGTTCATAGTTATGAGTAATTGTGAAAATTTAAATTTTATTTTTAATATTTTAATAGACAAGTAGTTTATAACACAGAAGCACATGTGCGGATTTTAGAGTTGCTTCTTTTAAGAGGTGACTGGGGCGAAATGTTGCCAGAATTTGATTCAGCACCGGCGCTTCCACCAAGAAAAACATCTCGTGCGTTACAACCGAGTTTAGACGGAACTGATATTGCATCACTTATTAATAATAATAATAATAATTCCGACGGACCTCGGTTTCTTCAAGAAGCTGAATGGTATTGGGGAGATATTACGAGGTAATTATTGAAGTAATTTTATTTTTTCAACATTTGATAATTAAAATTGCAATTTTATAGGGAAGATGTAAATGAAAAATTAAAAGATGCTCCAGATGGCACTTTTCTTGTTCGTGACGCTTCGAGCAAAGGGGGTGAATATACTCTTACATTAAGGTTTGTTTAGTTGAAAGAAAATTTTTAGTTATTTTGCATATTAAAATTTGTTATTGTTTTCCAGGAAAGGAGGAAGTAACAAATTGATCAAAATCTGTCACAGGAATGGAAAATATGGATTTTCCGAACCGTTACAATTTAATTCAGTCGTTGAATTGGTCAATTTTTATCGGAATGTGTCGCTTGCTCAATACAACCGTACATTAGATGTCACTTTACTGTATCCTGTTTCGAGATATCACCAGGTAATAAAATTTTAATTGTGTCTAGAATTGTAATGAGGTTGATATTAATAAATTTTTTAGACTGAAGATGAGGATGAGACAAATTCAGATGTAGATATAGTTTGCAACAAGTTAGAAAAAATAAATAGCGATTATTTGACTAAAACGAAGCAGTATGATCAATATTATGAGGATTACTCGAAAAGTGTGCAGCAAATTTCAGTTATGAAACAAGCTTCGTGTGCGTATTTAGAGACCATGACAGTTTATGAAGAGCAGATTAAATTGCACGAAAAATTTCAAAAGGAAGCGCAGCCTCATGAAATTAGAAGGTAAATTTTGAGTTTGCTTTTTTTTATTCATTTATTTATTTGTTTTTTATTTTTCAGTTTGCAAGAAAATTTCACTATGCTTAAAATGCGGATTCAAACGTTGAAAGATGATAGAGCGCAGTTAGAAAACGATTTGAAACAGCAGATTGCGTACAGCAGGTCCCTGGATCGGGAAATGAGCAGTTTAAAACCAGAGGTTATTCAATTATCCAAACAAAGAGAACAATACCAATTGTAAATCATAAACGATCTCTTTATTATTTTTTTATATGATTTTATGCAAACTAACTATACATTTTTCCTGCAGATGGCTGCAAACACATGGCATGAAACAGGAAAAAATCAACAAATTGCTGCTTCAGGATTCTTCAGGTGATGGACGAGACGTCAACTTGACACGCGAAGTGTCAGCAGTCGAGGAAGATCTGCTGCCTCATAATGACGAATTATTATGGCTAATACCACGATGTTCAAGGTCAGATGCCGAAAAGTTACTTCAAGGTAAAGCTGATGGGACGTTTTTAATTCGCCAATCGAGCAAACCGGGTCAATACGCCCTATCAATAGTGTAAGTTAAAACAGAAAAAAAAAATATATATAATATATATATATTTTTTTACGGTGTTAAAAATATTTCATATTTTGTTGTTTATTATAAAATAGTGCTGGTGGTGAAGTTGGTCACTGCATCATTTACCAAACAAAACGAGGCTTTGGTTTTGCTGAACCATTCAACATTTACCCGAGTTTAAAAAACTTAGTACTGCATTATGCGCAGACATCTTTGTACGAGCATAACGACTCGTTACAAACAACGTTAGCGTACCCAGTTAAGGGTCCACAGCCGATTTTGCATAACCATAACTCCGGTTACGTGTCACAACAAGACAGTTGAAGTGGATAAATGACTTGATCTCGATTTTGAGTAATCATTTGTTGAATTGTTTGTGTGATAAAAGCCAGGCTTCCAGTTTGTGCTCCAATTGACCATTCCACAATGATGACTGGGCATTGTGTTTTGTTTTTCTTTTTCTACAATTAGACTGAATCAAAGTGCCATTAGTATCAAGTCATCGTGTCTCAATTTACAGCTGCCAATCTGAAGGGTTTATCCGACACAGTATTTCTGGATATTTTTCAAAACAAAACTCAGAGTACAAGTTGAATGTATAATTATGGGTGTTTATGTGTGAGTGTGATTTTTTTTTATTTTTTTTCAAGGCAATGTTGTTTTAAAGTTTGATATTGATGATGATGATGATGATGATTCATTGCCCTAGTCAAACTTTTGTGTATTTTTTTCTCTTTCGTTTTTTTTTTTTTACAAGTTGTTTAAAAAGAGAAGCAAAAATAATTTTTTAACAAATAGAATTTTAACTTGATAGAAAGATTGTGAAGCATTTTCTTATGAAGTAAGCAGATTATTTGTTTATACGAATTAATCAACTGATTCTAGTTAATAATAATAAAAAAAACTACAAAACTAGTTTAATATTTTGCATATTTTGCAAACGATTACATTTTTTCCCCAATTGTAATTAATGTCCATTTTGGTCGCCATTGCAAGCAGTACCGTTACGAGCTGGGGTTCGATAACCGTCGGGATTGGACGACTGCCAAAGCCAAAAATCTTCACCTACGAAGATATAAAATGTTTATTTATCTATATAAAATAATTTTGGTCGAGTTTTTCGTACACATTTTATCCAGATCGTAATTTGCTTTCCAGTTTAATTCTTTTTCCGCTAAACTCGAATCAGCGTACATGGATGCGATGTCGCCTTGTCGTCTCGGTTCGATTTTATATGGTACCTAAATCGTAAAATTGTAATTAAATTCCATCTAAGACTATTTTACAGTTGTGTTAATATTAAATACTTTATGACCGCTTATTTTTTCAAAGGCAGACACTAATTCCAAAACGGTCATTCCTTTTCCAGTACCAAGATTATATACCTAAGATTTAAATTTCAATTTAAAATTTGATTTGAATTTATTTATTTGAATTTTTACTTTGTAATGCAGTTGACCGTCAAAAAGTTTATTGAGTGCTGCGACGTGGCCACTGGCTAAATCCATCACGTGAATGTAATCACGGACACCTGGAAAAGAAATTTAAGTTATTTGAAAATAAAGAGGTAAATAAAAAATGAAAATCAAAACCTGTGCCATCTTTAGTTTCGTAATCGCCACCGAAGATTGTTAATACTGGTTTTCGTCCGACAGCAACTTGAGCGATAAATGGCATGAGATTTGTGAAAAGTTTAGTCGGATCTTCACCTATTAATCCACTAGGATGAGCACCCACTGGATTAAAATATCTGAGCGAGATAATATTCCATTCCTAGGTGAAAATAAAATAATGTTTTTTTTGTTTTAAGTAGGATTTTTAAAGGAAATTAATTTTGAAAATGAACCTTTTCAGCATTGCATAAATCCGACAACATTTCTTCGATTAAATATTTAGTTCTACCGTACACACTGGTTACATCACCAGTTGGATGATCTTCTTTGATTGGTAAATAATGAGGAGTTCCGTAAACACAACACGAACTGGAAAAAACTAGATTAAAGATTTGGTGAGATTTCATCACCTAAACAGAAAAAAAATTCAGTTATGTACTTATTTAATTTTTATTTTCATTTATACCTCCAGCAAATTAATTGTTCCCACAACATTGTTCTTATAATAAAGCAATG
The DNA here is from genome assembly GCA_034687075.1 of Geophilus carpophagus. Classification (NCBI taxonomy): domain Eukaryota; kingdom Metazoa; phylum Arthropoda; class Chilopoda; order Geophilomorpha; family Geophilidae; genus Geophilus; species Geophilus carpophagus. The sequence goes on from JAQFZN010001507.1 coordinate 11,171, forward strand.
GCGCTTGCATCGATTCACCAACTGCTTTCATTGCAGCAAAGTGAATAACACAATCAATTTGATGCTGCGAGAAAATGGATTTAAGATGTTGTTTGTCGAGTAAATCACATTTATAAAATGTGGCTTTTTTTCCTGTGATTTTCTCCGCTCTTTCGAGACTTAAAGCTTGATCATTAGTACCTAAAAAAAGTAACGAGAGTTTAAGAAATAATTTTTCTTATTTAATTTTAATTTACCATTCACAGAGTTGGCAAAATTATCGATTGCTACTACATCATAACCAGATTGCAGCAAGTCTACTACAGTATGACTACCGATGTACCCAGCTCCTCCAGTAACGAACACACATTTTTTTCCAGACATGAGGTTAATTTTGTAACTGGAAAATGAATTGGAATTAAACCTTGCATTTATTATGTTGTTTCATTTGTATAAGCAATTTACAGAAAAATAAAAAGGAAATGTGCAAACCACATTCAACAGGTGGCTTATGTTTATTTATAGAATGAGGTTAAGGGTTTTTTCCTTTGTGAGGAAAATGTGAAAAATATTTAGCTATTTTAAATGATTTTTTATAAAATTAAATATGTTATAATATAACAAGTTGGTCAAGTTAGGTTCAAGGTCGTTTAAAGAGAGTGACTCTTTAAATGACATCATTTTGAAAGAAAAGAGATAAAAATGGGAATTTTAAATTTTAAAGCTGTAAAAGTTAGTTATTTTGAAAATAAAAGTTGTATGTTTGATTTTTGTTTCTACTTACAGGATTTTGGTGATGTTTTCTATGTATTCAGTTAAGATACTGCAACTTGTTTAACGGATGAGAGTGAAAGTATGACGTCAGGCTTAGGCCATCTGTAAACAAAAGGCCGAGTTCATTGCTTCATGGTTGGGCAATGATGATGGCAAATGTGGCCTTAGGGGAGGATCTGGGAATGTTGTTACTGTTAGCCTTGAGACATACTTCTTGCTCATTTTTAAAATAATTCAATTTATCAATGTTAAATTTAATTATTTTAAATATCATTTTTACTTATCTTTTATATTTCAAAAGTATCGAATTAAATCGTATTGAAATTAAATACCATTTTTTTCCTTCAAATTTTAAAGGTCATGTAGATTTTATTTTACTTATTTCAAATTTATTTAGCACGATGTCTGCAAATTTTCTCTCACTTTTTCTATTCGGATTAGTGAATTTATCCATTGCAGGTAACGTCATCTTTATTACATCAGTTGCAACACAAAGTCACGTGATATTTCTTAAACCATTGATTGAAAAACTCATACAAAGAGGACATGGAATCACTTTTATCAACAACAAACATTTATCAGATAAAACGATCACGGATAACATCACTTCAATCCACATCAATATTCATCCAGAATTCTTCACCAACATTTCTGATGAGACTTTTATTAAATATCCAAACGATCCATTTCCTGCTTTACTTTCCATCGAAAGACGAAATGCAATTACAACTTGTCAACAATTTGTATCGACCAAACAAATAAAGCAATTGATTGAAAGTAAAGCACGATTTGACGTGGCTGTCACTACATCTTTTATAGAAGAATGTCCTTTCGTGATTAGTAAGCTTTTGGCACCTCATGTTATTTATATCAATTTCATGCGCCATATTTTATCACCTTATGCATACACAATGTCGGTTCCATCTCCATACTCTTTTTTACCTCATCTCACTCTATCACCTTCAAGTACGTCAATTATGACGTTTGTGCAACGTTTTACCAATGCCGTTGTCTCGTTTTATCACGCTGCCATGTTTAGGGATTATGAATCTACCGAACAAATTATAGAAAATGAATTGAAAAATGCTCCAAAGATTCGCCAAGTGAACGGAAAATTATCGATGATTTTCTATAATGGTGATCCAGTTTTGTCTGAAGCTGTACCGGAAATGCCTTACACTGTGAAAATTGGTGGATTACATTGCAGACCCAGTCAATCACTTGGCAAACAACTGGAATCCGTGATTGAATCATCCGGTGAAAACGGTTTTATTTATTTCAGTTTAGGAACTTTTTTAGAACTGAGCAGTGTGAGCAATTCAACGGTTAAGGCATTTGTTGATGCATTTGCTCGGCTCAAACAAACGGTGATTTGGAAAAGCACAGAAGACATTAAAGGGTTGTCGTCTAATGTTAAATTAATAAAATGGGCTCCACAACAAGATTTACTAGGTATTTCTGATGAATTTAAAGTTGACGAACAAATTGATATTATTGATTATGTTTTTTATTTTAATTTTAGGGCATTCAAAAATTCGTTTGTATATATGCCAAGGAGGAATTTTTGGACTGCAAGAGGCAATTTATCATCAAGTACCTGTTTTAGGTTTTCCTGCATTTCTCGATCAATTTAGTAACTTGAAAAGATTACAAGATCTTGGTTGTGGTCTACGAATGGATATGTTTAATTTGACAGCTGATTTAATTTATTCAAAAATTAACACGATTATCAATCAGGCCAGGTAGGTTTTTTAAAAATTTAATTGTAATAGTAAATAAAAAACGAATCAATAATTACATTTTGGTTATTAAATTTAGTTTCAAAGAATGCATGGTGAAGTATTCTATGATTTTCAAAGACCAGGAACAAAGTCCATTAAATAGAGCTGTTTATTGGACTGAATACTTTATGAGACATAATGAAAATGTGTTTGAAAAGCAAAATCCAATTAATCATCTAAATTGGTTTAGTTATTTTTGCATAGATATTATTTTCTATTTTGTTTTGTTATGTTTAATTTCATTTAAGTTAATTCACAGTCTGATCACACGAGTCTGGTGATACTAACTGAACAAGATAAACTGTTTTAGATCGCGCATGTTTTCAACTCATTGAAAACAAAGATAATGTTTATTTTGTCAGTGTTAATTGTAGTATAGTTTTGATGTATTCAGATTTATGTAGGTAAACGAAATAAAGTAAATGTAGTTTTTCTGTGATAGAATTAATTACTATACTTTGTGAACACTCAAGAATAGAATAATTGTTTCAAATATCAAGTTTTTCAAGTTTTCACGTACTAATTATCTAATTAATTAATTACTAAAATAAAATTACTTTACTAAACTAATTAAAAGAGTCCTTTACAATATGAGAATTTTATCCTGACTATGATGCGGATAAACTTGAGTGTTGACCAAACTGGCCATCCAGAATTACTAATCGCTATTTTATATTTGCAATTAATATAAAAGATTGCAGTTTGGAATCTGTAAGTTTATTACTTTGTATAAGTTAAGTGCCTTAAGAAATTAGTTATTAAGTAAATCAAAACGGCAAGTTTATTTAGTTTATTTTAATAGTGTAAGCATTAGTCGTCTTTATATATTTGATTCTTATTAATAAGATATTATTTTTGATATATTCAGAAATTAGCGCCAACAATTGACAAAATAATAAACTAAATACAGCGTTATCTGGTAACAAAATTCGAAACTAATTTTAAGAGTAAAATTTGATCAACACTTAAATCAGCAGGGCAAGTTTTACATACAAGCAATACCTAAATCTGGCTCTGCAAATCAGTGTTATTGAAATGTATTCCGTATCAGGTTTATTTTACTTCTTCAAGTGAGTAAGTATTAATTTCATGTTTATAATTTAATTTGAGCTTTAAATTTATATTAATTTTATATATTTTTTTAACTGATTCAAATATGTGTGCAGGAGTCTAATTTGCATGTTGTAATTTGTTTATATAATGTTTTATTTCGTTTAATATTAGTTTCGTGTGGAATTTTTTAAGCAAAACAGTCACTATTCAACTCAGATACTGTAAGTTAAATTTCATATTTATTTTGCGTTATTTGAACTGTGTACAATGTATAATATAATGAATTTATGCCAATAGTGATTCCATATGATGCAAAGGCGGCAAATCTACAGCTTTTCTAATGTTTATATAATGTTTTATTTCGTTTAATATTAGTTTTGTATGGAATTTTTTACAGCACAACGGTCACTATTCAACTCAGGTACTGTAAGTAAAATTTCATGTTTATTTTATTTGAATTGTCACTGTATAATGTAGTGTTTCATTTATTTGTTTAATAGGATGCCAATAGTGATTCTATATAATGCAAAGACGACAATTCTACAGCAAGTTTTTTAATTATTTATTTATTGTATATATTTATATATTTGTTTCATATAAAGTAATCTAAAATTGTATAAGGTCAGGAAAATCTTAAATATTCTAAGTTTTTTTTGCGGAAAAATAAAGGAATAAAAAAAATCGAAAAATTATTCTAAGTTATTTGGCGGGAAAAATAAGCCTAAAATAAAAA
>JAQFZN010001508.1:0-15489 GCA_034687075.1 Geophilus carpophagus
TTAAGTATCAAGAGTAAGATGTAGTTTTGTGACAGAATGAGTTTTGTAGAGCAATAAGGGCCATTCATTTAGGTCACGCAAAAAATCGGGTTTGTCGGACCACCCACCACCCATTATTCTATTCTTGAGCGTACACAGAGTATAGATGGAGCATTTATGTCTCTAATCCTATAACAGACAGAAGCAAGTGCCTGTTCCACTGAATATGATCTTTTAGAGCATAATGTCAACTTGTTGTCAGATGCCTGTAACAATGTATATAATACCAAATCTCCCGCAGAAAATTCCTGCTCAATAAGATGCAGATCAAATCAATTTTTATTTACCATATAAATCTTCTTAATTTTAGTAAAAGCAAGGTTGCCTGCTTTAGCTAAGAGTTCCAACTGATCTAGATATGAGATGCCATGTAAGATGCTTTCTATAGGTATCTCATTGGGTGACACACATGGTTGATAACCATGTAATAGGAAGAAAGGTGAGTATCGCATTTGTTTTATGCTACACAGTATTCAGGGTTGTTTCTAGGTGTTTTGCTGCTCTAGGAAAGAATTGAAAAATGCCATCTCCTCTCTTTTGTGAGGTTTTAAAATAAGATGCCTAAGATTTGTTGTAAGAATAATAAAGAAAATATAGTGATGTTTTATTCTCACTCTCTTGATTTGATAAAGTACATCAGGTTGACAATCAATGTGCTGGATCCGCATGGGGGAAAGGCTACATCAGAAGTGAAAGTAATCATACATGTCATGGTGGGCTTATATAGCCACTCTTAGTGACGTCACATGATGGACGTTTTAAAATCATACACTCATTGTTTATACACTTAGCTGTGGCACGTGACCTGCATGCTGGCTTCACACAATAACATGTCAATCATTACATAATATAAAAGAACATAATATAATATTATAAATCTTAAATATAATAATCTTAACAATAATCATAATAATCATAATAATCATAACAACAATCATAACATTTATTAATCCTTTTGGTGTCATTAGATCACCACATCTTTTACTACCATCACTCTGAACACAATTCAATGTTTTAATTTTTCCTTTATTTTATTTTTTTCTTCTAATTTGCTCGAATTCAAATTAATTTTTTTTTCTGTATTTTGGCTGCCTAATCTTGCCTAATGGTAGAACCGGCCATGACAGTATTGCTAGCTAAAACATTTGGTAACAACTTATTCTTATCACGCGGGTTGTCAAAAGCCATCTTCTTTATAGTACTTATAATTGTGGCAAATTTTCAGCTATTGTTATAGATAAAGCAACAATATGATCTGCTGAGACAACTTGCCAAGTGGTGTCAGAAATAAATCTTGTTTAAGCATCAAAAAGTCTTTAGGCTTAATAAATACTCTAAACTTAAGCCTTTTAAATTTAATAATAATGTGTTCTATTTCAAGTTTAATATTTTTATTTTTATTATCATTGTTCACATTCATAACATCATTCAAATATATTACTAATATTGTTTAATCAGAACATTTTCTGTATTTTGTATGATGCTCATTATTCAGAGTATCAGATAACAAGTTTAATAAAAATCAGTTCAGCTCTTGAACTAAAAGATAATATAATTTTTCTTTTCTCTTGTCTCTAACTCTTAACAAAATCTTTAACTCTTTTTTTTTTACCAACATCCCTATCTTCAGATCTCTCTTTACTAGAGAGGTTGTAAGAAGAGTGAGATGCATGTGGTCGCCATTGTATAGCCACGTTTTACATAACTGGGAGACCAGCCACCATAACAATTAAGGCCAAGGTCACTAGGACTTCTCCTAATTCCTTTTTCCTAATTTCTCCCTTTTCTTTTCTTTGCACTTTTGTGGCAGAAATAGATCTATTTCCCATGGAGTTAAATTATTTGCCTCCTTATTTATTCACTTTTCCCCCTTAAAAAAATTGAAAAACCTCTTTTTTTTCACCCCCTTAAAAATTATTTAACTCTCTTTAATTTATACAATACCCCCTTTAAAATATATGACTGACCCCATAATGACATTAAAAGTTTAAACGAATAGTTGCTTTTAAATGTACAAACTTTACATATATATACCAGACAATATGTGCTTCATTTTATGTGATTAGCAATGGATCCTGCTACAATGTTGCAAAGCTTGATTTATGCAAATACTGATTCTGAATCTAATTTGGAAATGGATGAACCACCACCCAAGCGACCTAGAAGAAGCAGATTACATTATACAAAGATTAAACGTTTTAATAACGTAAATGAGGCTAAGTTTGCTCTAAAAAACAAAAGAACTTGGGAAATGAGAAGAAAATGCATTGTAGATAATGGCGAAAAATATTTTATGACTGTAAATTTAGTAGAGAATGTGTAGCAAAAAAATATCAATATTTAAAGACAGATAGTGACGACGTCAACTTGTACTGCACAATGAAGAGCCATAAACATGAAGAACGAGGGTAGAGAGGTATACCGGATGTGACCAAAGTTAAAATTCGTGAGTTATTCAATAATAGGGTCACTCAACCACAAACTATTCTCAGCAAGATTTGAGATTCCAATCTACCAGAACCCAAAACACAACAATTGAGTAATTTTTTTTATATCAATTTGCTCGAAACTTGAAAAACTAATTGTTTTGTTTGGACAACTCGAAAATATGTTCTTGATGATTCCACTTTACCACATAATGATGATGAACTATTTGATTTAAAACACGATTTCTACTTATAAGCTTATAATTATGATGAGGACAATTCTTATTATTAGTTTTGCTATACGACAAATAGATAGCTGACTATTATAGACAAGGGACACTGTTTGCAGATGGATGGGACTTATAAATTAACATGGCAAGATTTCTCTGTTTCAGTGTCAAGTTTCTCAGATCAAAATCAAATATTTCATTTTATATGCATTGCGGTGTGTAAGTCGGAAACTGCAAAAGACTTTGAATTTCATTTTGATGCTTTATATCTGATCACAGGTAGTTTTAAGCCACAGGCACTAATTGCTGATTGTGCTGAAGCAATTACAAATGCTTGTATCAAAGTTTTTTGCAACAATACTACACGTGTATACTGTTGGGCTCATATCATCCAAAACATTGACAAGAAACTTTGTATCATTAAGGACGAACAAATAAAAGCTAAGATTCGAACTGACATTTTGTGCTTGCAACTAGCTTCTTCTGATGAAGAATTTAACAAAGCAAAAGACTTATTTTTAAAGAAATGGATAGTAGTAGGGAAAGCGAAATAATTTATCAATTATTTTAGTGTGGAATATCTCAAAAAAAATTTGTGGAATGGCATGTTGGTCATTGCAAGGGATCACCTTGCACCAATAATAGATTGGAGTCAAGTAATAATGTTATTAAGTCTCTTCATACGTTTTGAAATCGAGCCCCCATTAATCGTTTTCTCTTTATACTGAAGAATATAGTGTGCACATGGTCTACAGAAAGAAATTCTGGAAATGTCAATGCCAAGTTATTTGCTATAAAACCTACACATAATCTCAGAAATTTTACTGATGCTTACAATTGGAAATGATCTAAGCCAAATATTATAATTTGAATCGACGGTGAGAGTAAGCTTTATTTTATTGTACTAACGAGTCAATCTGATTTGAATGAAAGAGATATTGATAAATAGTTGCAACAAGAAGAAATAAAAAACTGGAGGTGCTTTGATACCTATGTTCAAGCAAAAAAACGTTTATAGCTTGTGAAAAATCAAGACTATAATTGGGCGAAAGGTTACTGTCTCTGTATGGCTTTTGCAAAAACATACATGTGTAAACACATTCTTAGCATTGCCATAATTCAAAACCTATGTTCTGTCTCACCAGAAGCCAAAAATATTTCATTGGGGCAGAAACGAAAGTGTGGTAGGCCAAAAAGACGTTAATTGTCCAGTAAAAAAATTTTCTTAATTAAGAGATTAGTTATATATTTTAAAGGGGGTAATGTATAAATTAAAGGGGGTAAAATAATTTTTTTAAAGGGGAGTAAAAAAGGGGAGGTTTTCAATTTTTTTAAGTTGAAAAAGTGAATAAATAAGGGGGCGAATAAATGAAATCCATTTCCCATTAGGCTATAAGCTAATGTTGGATGTCTGTTTTTGCTCATCAAAAGCAGGTGTTACAATATGCTTTGATATCATTCAGCATACTTTGCCACCAATAGTGAATTTTTACATGCACTAGTATTGTTTTAGTGTCAAAATATCCAGAGTCATTGTGACAAATTTTTAAAACAGCCATAAAAATGAAATATGGTACAATTTGATTTATGTTATGTCTATCATTATTTGAAATATAAAGTAATATTCCATTCAACACTTTAAATGCAACATGTATAACCTATGAATACCTATTGCTCCATCCAACGTTTTGGACACAAGATAGAAACGAGCATAATAAAAAATGATGCATAGAAATAAGTAAGTTCGGTAAATCTTTATATGCCACAACCTTCACTTATAACCTAGGTTCGTCAGAAGCTTGCCTACAAAGCAAGTCAGCATCGCTTTGAAAACCCAACAATCTGGTTGGTCTAGCTTAGACCTTGCTCTGCACAGTTGCAGGGTCTGGACTAAGCTCAAGTGCCTTCAGGCTCAGACCCAAGCTGGAATAAGCTGTAAAAGCAAAACTGTCTCTCCCATGGCACATCATCTAAGTCCATGACAGGATGTCAGATGTGCATTAAACCAAGAGAGCTAGGAACATGATCTTCTCAGCGCAAGTCCTAAGACATGACCTCTTTCCTGTTGCCAGGATGCTGGACTAAGTTAAGTGACCAATCAGAGGCAGACCTTTGATTGGTTACAACCACCTCTTCTCCTGTCTAAAGTGACCTTTATTGGACAGGTGGTTTGATTGGCAGTTACAAACTCCAGGTCAAGAGTCCTGCAACAAAGCAATTTTTTCACTCACTTTTAAATTTGATGGCATTTTGCATCAAAACCATGATAGCTAAAGAAATGAAACTTTAAAATTCAAAAAGCCCCATATTTTTAGATCAGATTCATTACAAAACATTAACTGAAAACATCTTTTTTCAGCATATAATAAACAAAAATAAAAATTACACCCAAGGCAAAAGTCCTGCAACACAAGAAAATTGGTACAAAAGTACTGCTATTTTATGTTCAGTACTTTGTGGCTCCACCTATAGCTTTCAAAACTGCTTTAATTTTCTTAAGCATAGAAAATATTAAGTCCACACATTTGTTTGGAGTAACTTCATTTCAGATTTGATTCACAGTTACTTCTAATAGAATTATAGTTAGATTCTACTTCTTAAAGTTTTTTTTTTATTTTGCCTCATAAATTTTCTATTGGATTAAGGTCTAGTGAATTTGCACGCCAGTCCAACACATCATTCCACATATTTTCAAAGTAAAACATAGTCTTTCTTGCTCTGTGAGCAGATGCCCCATCTTGTCGATATGTGTAATTGCCATCTGGAAAATAGTGGTTTGCTGTTGGAATAAGACAATTATCCAAAACATTGATATATACACAGGGCTTCGAATCGGATTGAAACCCGGCAGTGAAAACCCCAAAAAAACTGATTTTTGGGAGTGGAGCGGAAGGGGAACAAAACCGATTTTTTTTGGGTCTCAAACCGTTATTGAACCAGTTTAGAACGATTCCGAACCGGTTCAGCTGAAACCTTTTTTTTTTCATTCCGGAACGATAACCGGAACAAAAACCAGAACAAAAACAAGTTAGAAAACCGGTAATGAAAACCAAAAAAATTTCAAATTATTTTGCTTATTGTTTGTAATCTTTTGTAAATGTTTATTACCACCTATATTAAAATCAAAACTTGATTAACAACTGGAGGTAACAGACATTTACAAAAAATTTAAAACAATATGCAAAATAATTTAAAAATCTGTATTTTGGTTTTTATTACCAGTTTTCGTTCCGGTTTTCGTTCCAAAACAAAAAAAAAGGTTTTAGCTTAACCGGCTTGGAATGGTTCTGAATCGGTTTTTAGGTTGTCCAGAGTTAAAACCGGAAAATAACATTTTTTTTATTTTGCTCCAAAAACCGGAACAAAAACAAGAGCAAAAAACAAAACAGTTCAAAGCCCTGTATATACATCAGTATTAATGCTTTGTTTTACTGTTTGTAAGTTACCAAGTCCATTTGCTGTCATGGTTCCATAAACCATGTACCCAGGTGCAAATTTCAATCTTTCAAATGCATTGAGGATGGAATTATTATCCTTTTTTTCTTATAACAATTGATTTCTCACCTTTAAATAAACAAAATTGTGACTCATCACTAAAGATAATTTTGTTCTATAGTTCAATAGTCCAATCTATTTTTCTGGCACCATAAAATTCTTTTTTTTTCATTACACATGTGAGAAGTGGTTTATTATTTGCAACTCAAAACCCATACCCCATTTCCTGAAGTTGGCACCTTGTTAATTTTTCAGATACATTTATTTTATTATTTTATTCCATTTAGCTGTTATTTTTTTGGCAGATTTTTTTGGATTTCTTCACAAGACTTCTTAGAATGTTATCTTCTGTTTTCTTTGTATGCCATGGACAACCGGACCTTAATCTCACATTACATTTTCTAGTTTCTTTATTTATTTTGATTATTCTGCCAACTGTTGAAAGATGTATTCCTATCTGCTTAGCAATTTCTGCATTAAAAACATTTTCAGAATGCTTTTTTATTATTAATTTTAGTTAGAAAAAGTGAATGGATTTAACCTGGATTGAATTTTGACATTTATTTTTTAAATTAAAATTTGAGTTTATATCAAAATTAATTATAGTAATAAATGAATAATGCAAGTAACTAGGAACATGCACCATAGTAGCCAAAGAAACAAAATTAATCTCCAGGCTCAAGGTGAACAATAAAATTCTCGGGGTCGGGTGGGTTATCCAAATTATACAAAAAATGTCTGAATACTGCAATGTTGTCTGATATAAAACAATAAATTTTGTAATATGACCACTAAAAAAAGGTCCTTTTTAATTTAGTCAGATTAAAAGCGCCAAAAAAAAATCTTATGTACAAAAACAGAATTGCTCAGGGTCAACATCGAAACAATGTTGGCAACCCTATTGTAGAACAATTAAAATATTCAAATATAAAGTTTTCAAATAACAATTAAAAATTATTTCAATATTACTATACTGTTTCTGTTAGGTTACATATGAAATTTTTGTAATTTTTGTAGGCTCCTTGTGAGCTGCTATATTTTGTGTAAATAGCTTATGTTGTATTTGCCCACCAGGTGGCACTCCTGGTATTATAATTTTGTTTTACACTCCTAATTGTATTTACTTAAGCTAAGTAAAGATGTTTTGGTTTTTCTATCTAATTTCTTCTAAACTTCCATGAGGACTAAAGTCAACAGTTTCCCTAACATTTTTTTAAAAATAATTTAGACAGATAAACAATAAAATAAAGGCAAATTAAATAGGTTTTTAAATTATTGTAAATACTGAAAAAGTTTACAATTTTTAAAAGAAATTATATTATTAAATGTATACAGTATAATATAATATAAAATAAATAATATGTTTATGAATTATAAATTATCTTAATTTATAATTTATAAAGTATAAATTACAAATTCATATTTATTTGTTACCTGTAGGGCTATGTCTGTAGTAAACAGTAGACATGAGTGATCAGGCAACCAATCAATTATTTATCAGGTTTAACTCTTTGTGATATACAAATAGTTGGTTATGCACACACAAGCACTAATAGCAACAGTACTAGCATGCTACTATTTTGTTACTGCTACTTTATAATCAAAAGTAGCATCGCTACTAGCAACAATTGGTCACTACCAGTAGCATGCTTCTTGTAGCGATAGCATTTTCAACCCTGTTAGTATCATGTTTGACTTTACAAAGCACATTTAGAGGCAATGCTTTCTCAATTAAGTCTGCAACTTGTGATGGCCTTTTGGACATATGTCCCGAGGTTGTCACGGGACCTAATGACCCTCCACTTATGGTGCATCAGGAGGCCTCGCCTCCCGATCACTTGACTTCGTGAGCCACCTTCCCGAAGCTTACTCAGTCTTGAGTTAGGTGCAGAACAGAGAAGAGCTTTGTTCTGTAGTCTAATGCTTGAAAGACTTGACAGCACTAAGAGGGATTACTCTCTCTATGCTGGCCTTATGGTCTAATATGTGTGGTTATTCAGGTTACACTGATAACCAATATTTAGGCACTTGATCAACTTAAGCTAGTGACGGGCACCGCCCGAGCCTTGTTTGTTGTTAAGATTTGTAAATTAGTTTAGTTGTGACAGAAGATTTTATCTTTTGTCACTCGGGTCATAATCATTGTCCCATTACTCACTTTTTTGAAGGGGGAGATGTGACAACCTTTTGGACATACGTCCCGAAGTTGTCACGAGACCTAACAACTCTCCACTTATGGTGCATCAGGAGGCCCCGCCTCCCAATCACGTGACTTTGTCAGCCACCTTTATGAGGCTCACTCAGTCTTGAGTTAGGTACAGAACAGAGAGGAGCTCTGTTCTGTACAGAACAAAGAGGAGCGCTTGAGAGACTTGAACAGCACTAAGAGGGATGACTCTCTCTATGCTGGCCTTGTGGTCTAATCTATGTGGTTATTCGGGTTCTCCCGATAACCAATTTTTAGGCACTTTCTCACTTTAAGATTCGTGGCATTAGTGCAATGGTTCTAGTTTTACGTCATCATGGTTTGCCACACTGTGAAGAGCCATGGGCAACTAGATTCAGGATGGTGCTGACTTTGTCAGCGATGCGACGAGCAAGGTAAGGTGATCAAGAGGCCAAGTTACTGCCTGTTTGTAATAAACATCTGTGTCTTGAAGATACGTCTCTGAGTTCAATTTATTTGCGTCTGCCCTTTTTACTGCTTGGTGTGATCCAAACACATCAAGTAGTCCGAAAGGCCCATCCTTGGGATTTGAACTAGTTTCAAGATTAATTTCTCGTGTACGAAATTCATTTATTAAGCCATCGTCTGTGTACTGTAGAAGCTTTGGAATTTTATTCAAAAGTCCTGATCTTTTGCTGGTTGCGAAGAATAGATACAATTTCTGATGGGTGTGTGGCACTTGACATGATATTTATTTATTCAGTGTTAACTTGAAGAATTTGGTGTATTGATCCTAAAGAGTGTTGTTTCTGACCTGCTAAGTGCCTATCGGTTGTGTAAAAGCAAGAGAGGAATGATCAACTTTTTTGTGCAGTATCACTTCCGAGATGGACATGCATCGCACAGGCGTTTGTTCATCTTTAGTGCGCATGGTGGTGTGGTGGATTTTTTATAATAAAAAATCAGGAATTTGCTAAGGTAGAGAAACTTTTAAGATAGAACGATGGTCGACAGGATGTGGAATGTTTGATGCTTGCGGATGTTGAGATTTATTCGCACCGGTACTGCAAGGTTGCACATTTAAAATTAATTAGCTGTCTTCACTAGAAGGTTTCGGCTCCACATCAAGCATTTTTGTCATTAATTTGTCGTAAGAGTTTTGGACAGTAGAGTGAGTGGTTAGGAAATTTTTGGAGTTCTCTAACATAATCTCGACTCAACTTAGACGTAAAAAAACCTAAGTTGGAATTGTGTCTACTGCAACTGTGCAGGAATCCACAGCAATTTGTGAAATAAATAGTCAACTTTTCTGTTTATGGATTCTATTTTTCCTACTTTTACTTTATTTTTTTTAAGGAGCTTTTGTTTTTGTCTTTGTGGATGGTAGTCCGGATGGTTTTTGGCGTGTTATCATAGTTAATTGTATAATTCACCAATTGCAATGGGAAAACAGCTGTTGATCTGGGTCCACCATACACAACCTTTTTAATATCTTTCTCATCTTCCAAATTTGTTATTAAGATTGAACTCATTTTCTGTTGTACAAGGTTTTTTTACCAAATTAGGGAATTTGGAGGGAGTAATGAGCACACCCAAGGCAACAGTTAAAGGAAATAAGCAATATGGATCTGAGGACTGGCGGTTGTCTCAGAAAGTCAGAGAGGTGTTACATTTTAAACTTTTCAAATTTTTTAAACTTTTATTATCTAACTTTAGTTAACTTTATTTTTACAATTTTGTTAATGTTAAATTTATTGATTCCGAAGTGTTTTCAAGGGCAATTTCTGTCTTTGATTTTTTACTGTTTTATTGAGAGTGGAGACAAGACCATTTGCCTCCCCCCTAATAAGATGGATTTATACCCATTTTTCAATTTTGGACTGCTTTTCTTTTGAAGTATGTAATTTATATTTCATTCAAGGGAGATGTTTAATGTTGGGAAACTTTATTTTATAATTTGCACCCCTTCTGGAATTTCTTGGAAAGGTGGTTTATGGTTTTTGATTGTTTGTGGTGGTAGTCGACTAATGGTTTCATTTGTTGCATCCTGCAACCTTGTACTAATTTAGTACAACAAGGGTGACTGCTCACCTCTCTCTTTTGAACCTCTTTTCTTTGTTTCTAAACCACGTGTCTAGGGGTAATTCTCACAATAGCATCTGTAGACAGGAAGTCACCACTAGTCACCACCAACGGTGACCTCACTTCTCTACACTCACTTTTACACATGCTACCACAGAGACAAGGTCTCTGTTCTAAGCAACAACAATCGTATCGCAATATGTGAAGCTACACTAGAGCTAGCTTAGAGCCCAAACCAGCAGACAATCAAACTCAAGAAGAAGAACCAGTCATTATGTTTCACCAAACCAAAGCTACTATTGCATCGATTTTAATGAGATGGATTCTGAGATTCACAATCTCATTGCGGCTAAATTGGACAGACTTAAGTCGGCTCAAAGGGAGGCGACAGACTAATGAGCCACAAATGCTTGGGTAGCATCGGAGAAGACCGCCGCAGAGGAGCAAGCATGCGAAAGAGAGCGAGTAAGCGAGGCTGCTCGCATTCGAGTAGAAGAAGAAATTAATAAAACAACGAATCAACTGCAGGACTTGTATCTGCAACGCCAGGCACTACAACCTTCACAGCTTGCGACAACATTGGCACCGCCGTCGCCGATCTCGAGCACCCCGTGCATGCTGAGTCCAAACCCTTTGATTTAACAGGACATGAACATGGCGCCTTTTATCACTGTACCAACAACAGGTAATCCGTTGTTGTTACAGTGAACGAAATCAAGGATGGTGTTGTTCAAAGGCTACAAATACAATGCTCGTGCTTTTCTAGCCGACGTGGTCTTGACGGCACAAGGTTATTCAATTAATCTTAACGAAATGGCAACCCCAATCACCTTGGAAACTATTCAAGGGCAAGGCGTACAAATAGTGCGAGTACTCCGCTCCATTCTGGAGTTGGAAGGATTTAAGCACTCGATTTCAAGCGCACTTCGGGATGCCAGATGAAGATGCGCAGGCTGCATTGAGAAACATCAAGCAGAGTGCAGATGAGCTTCCTCTGCTGTTTCTAGGGCATATGAAATTGCTCTTTAAATGCATGCAAAACGCACCTCCGGATGCAGACAAGCTATCAGCTTTCCTGAGAGGTATCACTGAGGAGACACAACAGGTGACGCTCCCTATGTTGGTAGTAAAGCGATCGGTTTGGCACTTTCGAGTTTATAAGGATGCCTTTTGGTTTCTTGAATGCCCCTACGACATTCAGAGGTTATTGAATAGGATCCTTGATACGGCTAAATTTAAATGCTGTTTTGCATATTTGGATGATTTTGTGATCTTCAGTGACAATCTTGAAAATTATTTTGATAAAACACTTGGTCCAACAGATCGTCATGTCAGGCAAGGACAACAATTTGCTTATTTTTATTTGTCAGCAATATGATCTGTGATTTACTGACGTTTGCTCACCAGTAATTACTACAACTACAACTACAACGTTGTCAATATGATTACATTGTATTGCTACAAATACACATGTCAACCATGCTTTATTTTTAGGATAATCTAACATTTTTGTGTGAAATAGTTAATGAAAGAGCTTCTCTTGTTAAGTCGGTGTCACATTTTTCAGTTACCTTCTCTTGAGAAAGACAGTAATAATGACCACTGTCACCACTGCTACTGCCTTTTTTGAGGTGGCTTGGCCACTGTTGTCCATCGATGACGATCACCACAATGAACTAATTTTTCATAATGTTTTACAGAATTACGTTCAATGCCTAGTATGTTTCAGCGTGGGAGAGCTCACCGTGAACAGGATAACTTGGGAGTGCAGCAATTGCCAGAGAAGAGGACACCGTCACGACAACAATCCACTTGACATCTGGTTTTTGGAAAATGTGACAAGTAACAGGCCAATTGGTCTGCGACCAACGCCTGGGCCAACAAGGCCAGAATGTATCATTTAGGAGTTTCAAAGAGAGCATTTGTATCTGCTGCCCAGGTACTCCACTACTTATGAATTAATTCAGCGACCCACAGCTGCTGCTCAGCAGAGCACTCATGCTCCAAAGTCAAATGCGCAGCCAGCTACACAATCCAGCGTCCGCCCACCGACATCCACTGCGACATTAACTCAATCACCATTGGCTGTGGCGTCGGCGCCTGTTGATGCAACGAGAGTTTCTGCAAGCTCTCAGCAGCCTTTGCATTTGTGGACTTAGGCCAATGACGCCAGGAAATGGGTGAAGGCAACACCCTACTACGTAGCGTGTCGTCCTTTGCAGCCTGATGCCTCTCCTTCACGTGCGATGGCAAAGACTGTCACCACATTGCAATCAGCGCTCGCTGTGCAACTGAAGACAACTCAGTACGAGGAGCAGCCAAGGAGGTTAAGCGAAGAGACAGGCTGCAGTGTCAGATTCATCAACCTTGTTGGACCAACATTTCTATTCCCCCTACTTTCCCATTGCTTAGTGTTATTTTATTTTATTTATTATATTTTATCTGATATTGATTATAATTGTTTATTTCATTATATACATGTATTTATTTCCATCGTATATCAGATTTATCAATTTGTTATTTATTATTTAATGTTTAGCTTTTTCTTTTGATTATATTTAATAAGTCATAATTTATCCAATTCTGACTCATTTCTATGTTTATCTATTATTATTTTTACAAGCATAAGTCTGTGACTAACAATGACATCACAGCTTATTGCTATTTAATCCTGGATTTTGTATTTTTAAAGACACTCCACTGTACATGCCCCTGATCAAGTTGATCATGCATTTAATATTTATTTTCTAATAAATATTTATTTTATTTTAAATTGGTTAAAGCTTTTTTCTTTATCATACTGTATGTTACAAACATCCTACAAACCCTACACGATCAGCTACCGCACACTGCCAGCTACATGGAGAAGAGGCGATGACGTGCCAGATTTTGCAAAGAAGTTCGTGGTGCATAAGAGACTCCTGAAAGAAGTCCTTCGATTCGATCCTGGTCTAAATAAACAGCAGGCAAAAAAGCGTGCAAGGGAAATTTTCTCGTACCAATGGCGATGGACAAGACAGCACCAATGGCATGAGCAACCTGCTCAAGGCAATGTCGAGATGGCTCCTGTGCCACCTCAAGTAGCCCAGCCACCAGCACACCAAGCTGTGGCAATTGCACGACAGGTTACTACCGTTGTGGTCATGCATGCCGTGGCTTCACTACCTCAGCAACCGGAACAGCCACAAGAACCCATGGAAGTCTCGGAACGACTTCATCAACGTCTATTCAGTGGAGTGACGTCCTTGCTGAGGAAGAAGAGGTCGTCACCATCAAGGACGATGTCCCTGAAGAGGGTGTGAGGCGTTTCTCTCCATTCCTGGTTATGGGAGTCGGTAAAGCTAAACCCAAGACGCCTGTCGAGACGGTTGTCAGCTCTACCGAGCAACCTACAACAAAGTAGGGAGCGCCATCGAGGTCATTGGACCCTGATGAAACAATCCCACTCATCTTGTCAACATAGATAAATTGGAGCATCCAGTTCTGCAAACATCTACCAGGGCACATCTGTAGAGGACATGCACTTAAAGAGTTGTGCCAGCTACAGAGCACATTGCTCCGTAAGTGCAAGTATAGGGATAAGGTTCAGAAGCGTCTGCGCTTCTGGACAAGGCTCATTCAGAGGTTTGTCCATTAAGAACCGCAGCAGATAGAGCAATAGTTTGCCCTATTGCCACGTGCAGAAATTGAGGCTCTGCGTGGCGGCACTGCACACCAACCATCGGAGGCAGACATCGTCCCTGCGAACAGCGTTCAAGAGTTTATGCAGAGGCATTTTAATTACCCACCTGCCCCAACAGAAGGAATCTTAGAGCGAGTGTTGCCACCTGAAGACCTGCAGAAGCGCCTGTTGGATGAGGATGCGGACTCATTAGAACCCTCAGACCCAGCTCCTGAGCCTGCAGAACCTGTTCCACCACCTGCGGTAGGCCACAGACGGGAACGACGAGAATTTGGCGGCCTTCTGCCAAATGCGACATAGCCGAGGAAAAAGTGAGGAAAGAGCAGTCACCGGCCCTTGACCAGTTTGCAGATGCCTAAAATATCGGCGACATCATCTTTGTTTCCCACGCCTAATTCAGCCGGGATGGACTTGGTTGCAAGTCGCAGCTTGTCATGTGATTTTTTTTTGGACATTTTCTATATTTGGAGACAAACTTGCAACAGCGTTAATACCTTTTTTTTCTTAAAGTGCGTTTTTGATTTCTGATTTTAGTATTTTTTGTTTCAATACGTACCCTTTATATTGTCTTTTTTTATCATGTTCTTCGTTGTTGCGTCTGATCCGGAAGTGACGTGGTTGCAAGTCGCAGCCTGTCACTCGGACTCAACACAAGAGAGTTTTTGATTTTTTTTTATATATTTATTATCATTGTTCATTCTTATACATAGTATACATAATTTGAAAAAGATTTATTATGTTTCTTATTATCAGTGTTTTCTATACCTTTGTTTTTTTTATATATGTGAATTTGTTTTTTATTATTCGTATTTGTTCATAATTTTATATTGTCTTTTTTTTTGCTTTTTTCGAGCCATATGTTATTGTTTGTATTTTGTGATTGTAGTGGTTTCTCTCGGCGCCTTGCTTACCATCATTCAGGTTTGCATTCACACAAGTTCAGCACCGACTAATTCAGGGGCCGATCCTCCCAAACATCACGATTGGGCCAGGTGACGGGCACCGCCTGAGCCTTGTTTGTTGTTAAGATTTGTAAATTAGTTTAGTTCAAGCTAGATTATAGGAAAGAAATAGAATTTAGAAGTAAAGTAAACATTAAGAATCACTGTTTAAATGCTTAACACTAGAACGACGGGGATTTCTCCTTACCTAAAACGACGAACACCGGTCAGAATGACCGGTGACGTAAGACTCTTACGAAAAAATATTATTGGTTAAGAAAAAAATCCTAAATCTAATCAACTAGTATTAAATTTTATATTTATAAGACATCACATTATTTACCTATGGAAAATTTTCCCTTTTAACCAACTGCCCCTGTTGAATTAAGCAGTGAAGCAAAGAGGCAACACAACAAATCATTTCTAG
>JAQFZN010001509.1:0-15481 GCA_034687075.1 Geophilus carpophagus
TTTTGTGCTTTCTTATTATTCATCCTTTTTAAAAATTATTTTTTGAAGTAAAAATTATCACCCATAATGAAAATCATCTTTTAATTTTTTTAATTTTAAGGAAAAAAAGTCCTACAACAAAAAATTTTTAATGTGGTAATGTACTAAACAAATGGTGCTCTACAACTTTCTAATTGGAAATTTTGCTGTATCTTTTACGATTAAGAAGTCAGAAAGTGAAAACCTTGAAAATGACTTTCAAGGTCAAATTCAAAGTCACCAAAAAATTGGCCCACCCAATTTTAGTACTTTACTATCATTGGATTAAGTGCATTGTCAGCACTTTCAGAAATATTTAGTATAGTTACAGACTTTTTTACCACCCTGTATATGATTGGCCATACATCATTATAGGAAAAACATACCCAAACCATAACACCTCCAAACTTCACAGTTGGCTTTAGACAATAGGGGCCAAATTCCTCTACTTTTGTACACTGTATGTATGTTTTTCCTTCACTTCCAAATAATTAGACTTGAATTCATTACTCCAGAGAACATTTTTTCATTGCTGTGTGCTCCAGAGCAAATGCTGATCTGGCTTTTCTATTTTTTTTTACTGATGTATAGGGTTTCTTGTGTTACTCTTCCAAATAATTGACACTCATTCAATCGATGCCTGATGGTGAGGGAACTTACACTACAAATACCTCATTTAGTTACATCAGCTTGGATTTTGGTTGATATTAAATGTCTGTCACTTTTGGCCTAAAGGCTCGTTTACAATGCTGCGAAATGGCGTTCAAATTGAAGCGAACGCAACAATTTTGCTAGTGAAATTTTGCGTTGCGACTGTTCGCACGCGAAATTTCAGAGTTGACTAGAAGTCAACTTTTTTCGCTTTGCATTACAAGTTTGCATGCGTTGGCTAATGAGAGCAAGCGATTGGTATGACGTCACAATCAAGTTTCAAAATGGCAAGCACACGTTGGATATCTCGTGCTGTCACGTTTCAGTGAGACTGTTAACGAGACGACTCCGTTCATAGCAATTTGAACATAGCAAATAATGTGATTTCTTACAAGCTCTCAATGCAATAAAAGAAATTTCCAAAACAAATGCCAAGACTACTGGTAAAATTGTTGCTACTGGTGCCCAAGCCCTTCTCTAGCTGTGGTTGGTGCATTACCAACTATTCTAAATATGGAACGAACAGTTCAACAATCTCGAAAAAGAGCTAATGCTCCTTTACCAATATTGAAGACTTAATTATTCTGCCTCCATACACACTCACAAATCAAAATGTTGAATTTTTATTGTTTGATAGTGGTGTAGGAAGAGGAAAAAATTGAGTTTTAGTCTTTGCGACTTTCAAAATATAAAGCGCTTAGCATCTTGCAAGCATTGGTTTGCTGATGGCATATTTAAAACAACACCCCCATTATTTTGACAGGTACGGACAATCCATGCATTATTGCAGTGATTTTCAACCACTGTGCCGTAGCACTTAGTTGTCTGTGGAATTCTTTAAGTGTGTTGCCACTGCAAATATCCATACATAAGTAAATTATTTATATATACATATACACATATATATACAGTAATCTGGATCACAGAGGTGATTTTTTATTGTTAATGTGCTGCCAAGACTTTAAATTGTTAAAAATATGCTGTGCAAAAAAAGATTGAGAAATACTGCATTATGGAATGATTTTGTAACACCTCTGTTATTTGCTTTTACCTAATAAAGAAGAGAACACTTACACTCATGTGCTTAGAAAAATCAAAAATGCAGAAAATCGACTAAACCTATAAACGATTATGACAGATTACAAATTAGCTGAAATTAATACATTCATAAAAGTTTTTCCAAATTCACGTTCTCAAGGTTGCTTATTTCACTTAGGTCAGTGTAAATGGAAAAAAATTCAAACTCTCCCTGAATTATCAGCTAGATACAAGGATGAAAATGACCCAGAATCATCTTTACAAATGCAAATGCTTGCAGTATTAGCATTTGTTCCTGTACAGTTTGCTATTAGATCATTTCAAACACTTATTGGCACTGATTGGTATATTGAAAATGAACTAATTCTCAAGCCACTTCTTGATTGTTTTGAGAAAAATTGGATTGGTAAATTAGTACAAAGGAGA
Organism: Geophilus carpophagus; assembly: GCA_034687075.1. Lineage (NCBI taxonomy): Eukaryota > Metazoa > Arthropoda > Chilopoda > Geophilomorpha > Geophilidae > Geophilus > Geophilus carpophagus. The sequence goes on from JAQFZN010001509.1 coordinate 2,134, forward strand.
AGACATGCTCAGAGATATGCTCTGGCACTTTGGAATCAACACAAATCTGTTTTACGGGAGCTCCTCAAAACTAACAATACTGTTGAGGGATGGCCATGCTGGGTTTTCATCATTGATTTCTGCTCACCACCATTCCATTTGGAATTTCATAACTTCATTAAAAAAAGAACAGGATCTTAATGAAGTGCATGTGGAGCTGGTTATAGGTGGGCAAAGAACTCTTCTCTCAGCTAGTCAGAGGAAGTATAATCGTGTTGCACAGTGCATTCAAAACAATGTTAGAGATTATGCAATATGTATTAATGGTGTAAAGGTTTTGGAGTTATTGAGAAGCATTGCACACAATTTACTGTTGCAGACTGAATATATTAATAAAAGTTTGATTTCTAGTTTTTATTTTTAGTTTTTACATTGTTTAATTTTTTTTGTTTCTCGTTTCTAATTTTACATATTTCAAATTTTAGCACTTAAAATTTAAAATTTTTATATTTAAAATTGCGTGCCTTTTTGTTGCACGTCTCATGTGTGTGTGCAACGTTTGGTCGCGCAACCATTTGCTGGTGCCCTTAGGTCACGCCCATTTTGCCAGCACCCTTTTGACAGGGGACCATACCAAAACATTTAAAGGAAAGTATAAACTAGTAATCTTCAGAAAAAATATCAAGATAACATTGATTTTTCATGTGATTTCTGCACTTGGCATTTGTTCCAGTTGATGATATAATTAATGTGTTTAATGAACTGTCTGATATTATGCCTCTCTCAGCAATTATTATAGTAGATTACTTGAAGATACACATATTGAATTTGCGATGGTCGTCAAGCACCTACTGTCAGCATTAGGATTTGGAATATGATTGAGCATTTTAGGAATGACCAACCACAAACAAACAAAATTCAATAGAGGATTGGCATCAGTTTTCAAACTGGGATAGCAAGTTATCATCCTAATTTTTAGAAATTTCTTGAGTGTTTACAAAAGAACTATCTTTACAATATATTTGTTGTGTACAGTAACTTTTTGGGCTTGAATCACACTAGAAAAGAAAGAAACATGCAGACAGGCATGCAAGAATTGCATTGATTGCTAGTAGATATACTGATACTGATAAAATGGCATACTTACAAGGCTTAGCTCATAATATATAATTTTAAAATTTTTTAAACAAATAAAATAAACAAGTCATCTATTATCTTAATATGCTAATATGTTTATTTTTTAAATGATTTTGGCTTAATTCACATGCGTTGACCCGTTACTTCAAGGTTTAAAACCTTTCAATCTTCTTCCTAAGATCATCACCAAAACTGTGGTTTTAACTATCAGCTGTCTTCATATAGTTTTTTTTATCAAAAACATTTTAATAACATGACATTTTTAAGTGCCAGAATCACCTTCCTTGTGTTTTTCTGCATTTTTTGTTATTTTACACATTATATTTCTGAGTTTTTTTGTTGTGTTTTTTATTTGTTTTCCTGGTTGTTCTATTAGTTTTAGTTATTTTATTACCCCTTTGTTTATGTCTAAACACTTGTTTTCATTTAAATATATTCCTTTCTTTTTGGTATTCTCAATTTTATAGCTTTTTAATATTCTTCTTTTATACCAATCTTCCTCTATAGTTTTGATCTTTGCTGTTTCCCATTTCATTTCATGGCCTGTTTCCCATTTCATTTCATGGCCTGTTTCTTTGTGTTTGTACATGGCATTCTTTGTGGTTTTTTTTTCTACATCTCTTTTATGTTCTTCTACTTTTACTTCTAATGCTCTTCCTGTTTTACCTATACAAATTTTGTCACATTTATTACGTTTTATAGTATATACACTAATGCATTGTGTTTTTGGTATGATCTGTTTTTTTTAATGCATTATATAAATTATTTCTGTAATAGAAACTTGTCGTTCCCTTTTTTATTATTTTTTTGTATTAGGAAAATTTCCAATGTGTAGTTTTCCTTCCCTATTTTTGGTTATATCATTCTTTATTCTGTGTATCCATTCTTGTCTCTATCATTTTAATGTTGCTTTAAGGTATCCACTTTTTTGTATAATTCCACCCATTCTTTTTCTCCTGTATCAAAACCCTTTTTTGTTGATCAAGCACTTTTAACCCTATCTAGGCAGAAAATCAAAACTATAGTGGAAGATTGGTATAAAAGAAGAATATTGGAAAACTATGAAATTGAAAAAGCCAAAAAGAAAGGAATGTATCTAAATGGAAACAAGGATTTTGACATAAACAAGGGGGTAATAGAACTATAATAACAATATGATAAAATAACAGTAAGAAGAGGAGTAACAAACAAATAAATAGAACACAACAAAAACTCAGAAAACTAATGTGTAGGATACCAAAAAATGCAGAAAAACACATGAAAGATGATTCTGGCACATAAAAAATGTCATAAAAATGTTACAAGACGTTACCAGAATGTATTTGATCAAAAATCTATATACAAAGACACAGCAGATAGTTAAAATTACAGTTCTGATGATGATCTTAGAGAGAAGATTGAAAAGCCCTTAAACATTAAAGTAATAGGAGTCCAAAAATGTGAATTAAGCCAAAATCATTAAAAAAGTTATCTAATTTTTAAAGTGGTTGATTGTACAGGAGTGGATTGGCATTGAGAGTGGATTGGTCATAGGTAATTTAGCAGTGGACTGGCTAGAAACAGATTGGTCTAGAACCAAAGAAAAGATGTGTTAGCAGGGTTGTGACCATTACCACAAAACAAGTCACGCACTAGAGTTACCACTACTGAAGATAAAAAAGTAACGTGTTACATTATGTTACCATTACATTGTTTATGCTACCGTTACTGTTATGTTACCGTTGCTGTAATGATAATGGCATTATCGGTAACTCCATTACCGTTACATGTATATTTCTTCCAATAAAAACTCCTTCATTCGTAAAAAGAATTAAAATTTATTCAATGTTTCGCTTGTTAAGCAAGTAAAATTGAGTGTTAAACAGTAGAAATCAAGTGTCAATAGGTAATGTCATATTAGGGTAATGACATAATGCATTACTGTTAAGTGTAAACAAACTTTGAATGTAATGCGTTATATTCAAAGCCTGGTAACATGTTACCATTGCCGTTACTGAAACGATAATGATCACAACCCTGTGTGTGTCAGACACCTTAGAGTTAGACTCTAGTCAACTTCAAAATCTTTGCGTGTGTTGGTTGTGATGCATTAGTTTTTGCGTTACATGACTGTGAAAGACTTAAAGCAACAGATATATGTAAACATACCATATAAATATGCTAATAATGTATCCACAGTATTACAAAATTAATTAGCAACAATATATCATAGCGCTTTTCCAAAATTATAAAAAAAAATTTACTGCGATTGATAAGAGTGCTTTTCCCAACAACAGCATCTGTCAATTCGAGAAAATCGCAAATATTTTTTTAATATTTTAAAATCATTGTAGTATCATTAACTGAACATAATTCACGGATCCCATGATTAAACAACAAAATGGTGGCAAAAACAATAACTTTCAAAATAGTTCCCAGAACTAGTTCTAAGATCCCAAGATCAGAAATAAAAGTTAAAAAAGATAGGAGAAGAAATTAAATTTAAATGAGTGCAATGAAAAATAAAGGTTAAAAAAGATAGAAGAAGAAATTAAATTCAAATCTTCTTTTAAAAGATTTTAAATTAGAGAAAACAAATATCCAAGCACACGTCGATCTAAGTCAAAACAAGATGGCGGTGACAAAGTGATGGGAAAGCCACACGAAAGCTGATTTAGTTATCGAAAAGCTAGTCCAGACTAGCTTTCGTAAAGTCAGCTTTAGTAAATTTGGCTTTGCGAAAAATGACGTAATTTGCATCTACTTCCTGTCCTGGAAAGCCACGAAAGCCAATCTTGGACAGCAAAGCCATGTAAGCCAAGATATTGAACGCACCTAATGAAAGATAAATCTACAAGATACGTTGATTTCGACATACAAAAATAATTTATGAAAAAAAAAATATATAAAATCCCACAATATACCGATAAAGCCCACATTCCCTAAAAATGGTATCAAAAGCAAGTTTTAAAGCAGCAAACCCAGTTATCGAGTGTTATCATCCATTGCCACAGTCCAACCAGGCTTCTATTGCTGCACTCGCTCTTTCTGTCGCCAGACTGTCAAGAAATGGGACGCAGACGACTGTTTACGAGCTGCCTATCTGCCTCGCCCAGCTATAAATCCACGAGTAATATGCGACTCCCAAAAGACGTCGCTCGCAACTGACCAACCGTCACATCTGCCTGTGTTTCTACAAACGCATCCACTCTTCCACAAACAGAGTTAAGTGATTACAAATTTACACTCCCTACGACCAACCAGAAATTCCTAATCTAAATTCAAACGTTTTACAGGCGCACGTCTACTAGTCTCTCCCAACCTAAAAGCCCTTGCGTAATCAATCTCTCTTACACTTTGACAGCACATGAACCTAAATCGAATCCAATCAAATTACACAACAAAATCAGACAACTGCCTTTCTTTTTTCATTTAAAGGAAAGTAAAAAATTTCTCTACATATATATATCTCTAAGTTATATATAAATCTGACGGATTATTGGCATGTGTGTAGGCAAAGCTTTGAGCTTTGTTCACATCATAGTTAGAATGAGAAACGCCAAGTTTTGCGGCGTTGGTTGGCACACAATTTGTCCATCTGAGTAGATGCTCATGACATATTCATGAACAAATTCTATATATTTCGCAATGTTTTCCATTTTAATTTAAACTTTATCCCATAATTTGTACATTTAAGGTAATCGATTATGCTTTGCTGGGAGAGGTATGAAAAATGGGTATATGCTAAGAACAAGTTGAGCAAAGGCATAATATATGTATTTATGTGTGAATCATTCGCTCGTATGCCCTCGGAAGACCAATTGAGACTCCATGCAATAAGCCTTTACTGCATATTTAATATTTGATAAAGTAAAGTCGTAGCTCGTTCAAACTGGCTTAACATTAAGTGAATATTTAGTATATTAATCCAATTATGTAATAAATTTCATCTTTTATTGACATAATTAAATCTTCAAAGTATTGATTTAATTATATATCCATTCAAAAATGGAAAAATAGGTTGTATTTTTTCAATATAAAAAGTTAGATACGGTAACTGCTTTGAATGCTATGTATGAAGCACTTTCTGTCTCATACTGCTATTAAAAGCAATGAAACGTTTGTTATTAATACACAAGTATTGGCTCAATATTAAAAGAATTTTTTTCACTTAAAGCTCATGTCTAATATCAAATTAGTCTAAAGGTTTCTATTGAAAAATTTTTAATGTTATGCTGTTGGTGCTGTAGACATGTAAGAGAATTTGCAAAGAATAAGTACCGTATTTTAGCGCATATAGGCCGCCCCTATGGATAGGCCGCACCTATGCATAAGCCACGTGTTTAAATAAATAAGTTAATTTTTAGCTTATATTTTTAACAAATTTATTATTATTTAATAATATACTTTTTTTGTTTTGGCTTTTCGTATATGCCACACCCTCGTACAGGCCGCAACAGGGGTGCGATGTATGTAAAATTGTGTATAGGCCGCGGCCTATATGCGCTAAAATACATTAGTGACATTTGTAATATCAGAAATAAAATTCCTGGTCAATTAATTATTTCTAATCGTATAAAAATAAATAAAATATTATTAATAAATACTATTTAAATTTACAAATTAAAGAAATTATTTAAATTTTATTCAATATTAATGTTCTACATCTAAAAAGAAAATAAACCAACAGCTGGATATACAGCCGAGATAGGTTACTGTAAAGTTGGCCATATAACAAAAATGGCCGTAAAACAATCATACAGATTTAATTTTTGTTTTTACATCTTTCTCATTTTTTAACTTGATAACTCTCCAAATTTCAAACATTTTCTGAGAATAATTGCATTGGCATTTTATAGATTACCTGCTATAAATGTGTATGCAGTATTGGGAACCACAGTTTGAGAACCACAGTGTGGTTCCCAAACTGTGTGCTGTGGCTCCCTGGGGAGCGGTGTCTGCCATACAGAAGAGAACGAAATATTCCAATATTAGAAAAAATATCTCACTAATTAATCCCCCATTAATGAATTGCTTATACTTTTTATGATATTTATGATATTGAGAATTAAATTTTTTATAAATAATTATACCAAGTTACCAAATGCACACTGCAAATGTCAGGTATATACTGTAATATAGAATTTGAGAAGCCATGAAAAAATCTTGAAACATTCTGTGCACCTTCAACTGAAAAAGTGTGGAAATCACTGTGACACATGATAAGGCTACACCCTGCTAACATGTTATATTGGGTTAATATAAGGCCAATATTGGTTATCATGGTTTTTAAATGGCAAATATTTATTTATTTAACCAATATCCAGCCAATATTGGTAAAACAATACATACCCAATACTATCATTCCAATATTAAGCCATTATTTATTTTACATTTTATATCCAATATAAACTATTATTTGTTAATTTTTATGAAGATTTTTTATTTTATTTGCAATCTATTGCAGATTTACTATTTATTATTTAAGAAATAAATAGGGAATGCTTTATTTAATTAGTAGATATAATCATAAGAAAAAAATAATGTAAAATAAAATAAAAATGATTGATTGATTCTCACACCATTCAAGTGACAGTAAGCTAATAAATTGCCTATCGAAAGGGTGAAATTATAAAGCATACTCAACTTCTACAGGAATTAACATTGATCAAAAAGGTTTTTCTGTATTGAATGCTAAACATTTTACTAAAGTTAAGCTTATAATTGCCTAAAATTAGGTACATTTGGGTGCCTTATTTTTAGTAGTGAATAATATTCATGCTATTCCTCACTAAACAATGTAAAATTAGAAATAAAAACTGTTGAAATTTATTTAATTTTGAATGTGTATTTTGTTAATTGTTGGTTGGCTAGAACCAAGTTAAAAAATTAAATTTTGGTACAAAATTGCATAAATGTATTACAGTAATATTTGGCCAATGCAAAATGTTAGCTGGGTACATATTGAGAAAAATGATGCTGTAAATCATAACCTATCCATAATTAACTAAGGCTGTTATAGCAAAATGCCTTAAAGAGAATAGCTATGTATTGAATTTTTTGCATAATTGAAGTACCGGAATGAAAATTTTCATTCAACAATTTTCAGAATTCCTCGTTTGGAAACAGGACTGTTCCTGGGTTGTTGACCACTCAGATGCAAAAGCAGTATTGTCCACCCTTATTAATACAATACTATTTAATTAAGAAATCGATATGCAATGTTTACTTCTATGTCAATGCAGTACATTAGGTCCTGTAAATGCCGAGTACTGAGTACCCAGGCATAGGCAAATCTGGAAAATGTATAAGAGAGAAGCCATTCTTTTCTTTTTTTTTCCCAGAAAACTTTCTTTACTGTAATTATATAGCAGCATAATATTAGAAAGTTATAATACAAGATCCAATCTTTGGTTTTTGGATGTTTAAGTAATACTTTTGTTGTTTAGCTACATATTGTTATGAATGTGCAATATACTCCACTTCAACATAACTAATGATCTCCCTATCGTAAAGCCATGGCCTCCATGCCACCCCCTGGACCCAGGTATACTTTAACTGAGTTAACTAACTTAAAAAAGTTGCTATAAAAATACATTCAGTCCCAAATTACATACATATAAATGTATTATTTTTTGTGTATTTTTTTGTAACATAAATTTGGACAGAAATACTAGGGGTATACCTGAGTTGCGAATTGCCTCTTCGTATCAGCTGAATTTGTAAATGATATGAAGCTGTGCATCAATATCTTTCAAATAGCCAATCCAGAAGCATTAGCAATTAGTATTTTGTAAGTAAAAATACTTAGCTCAGAGGGATCATATTTTCATTCCAATATGGCACCTAAAATGATACCCTCGCTTCAAAATTTTCTCCACATCCACTACACTAATCGTCGAAAACTATATTCATTAGATTTGTCTCATCTAGACAAATCTAACCGCTAGTATATTACTAAATTTTGGTTAGCAGATGGCAAGATATCACATTGTTTTATGGTAAGCAATTTAACATGGAAGTGCCACCCTGTTTACAGTCAGCTTACTTTTTTCCAAGTAAGCCAGATCCAACGTCAAACAATAATACATAATAGTTTACGAAATAAAAAAAAAGAGTTTACCTGGTTGAAACAATACACACAGCTTTATAATGCCAGAGCAAGATACAACCATACAAAATTTGAGCATACAAAATTACAAAGGGCCAGTACACAACTAGGATATACCCCTACTAATTAAATTTTGGCAAGCTATCCACTGTTTTTTTATGTCAACGTAGATGTGGTGTATGCATATCCCTGATATCAGTTGAAATATTGCAATATTGCTCAATTTTACCTATTAGAATAAATAAATAAAATAAAAATTTAATTAAATTTGTTGCAATTCACCTTTCATCTTTTTTTTGTATTAATGTATCCAGTATCTGGCACCATGTTCCATTTTTTTGTGGGTCCAGGTAATTTCTAGGTATTGAAAATATAGATGAGTATCCATTCTATCAACTATACATGTACACATAATTTTAAACGGTTGCCGGGCAGTTTTTGCACCACTGCCTAAAATGGCCTTGTTTTGACCTTTAAATTACAGTAAGACTAGCTTGTATTACAAACACAACGCCATCTGGTTACGGTTTGTTGAACGTCAATCAATAAAATAAGTCAAACCTCAGGAAACTGTACTGTGACAAAACGGCAAGATAAAAGTAGACAATTTTCGATAGCTTCATTTCCGACTGCATTAATTTCCTAAAATTATGCTGTTATAAATTCATCTCAACGGAAACTATTTTGTCGAAATATATACCTTCAAAAATTATCCACAACTTAAGTTGTCTGGTTGAAAAAAATTCTAAAAATTTAATTTCACAACTTTTAGTTAAATATCTTACCAGAAGTTTATTCTATCATATTTCATCTCCTTCACTTACAGCAAAATCTGCAGTTTAATTCACTCAATTCATCATAAATTTTCTTTTTACTAATTACAGGTAAAACCCCTTTAATACAAACTCAAATAAAAGTCATTTACTTATTTAGATTTCTTGTAATAGAATATGCCAATATAAATAATTCTTCAAAAAAATATTTACATCAATAAATATTTATTTTAAAAATTTTAATGCAGACAAATCACTCATGCTACTAAAAGATGAAAAAACATACATTATAAAAGTCAAACAACTTGAAATCAATATTATGATTTAAGTAAAATACATAATGTATTCACTGTTTTAATACATCAAATGCCTAGAATAAAAAAACATTTCTGATTGAAAAATCTTCTCAACATTTAATGCATTTTATATACGATTAAAAACGTGCATTACTGAAATCATAATTTTATTGATACGTAAAAACCTTCTCGTAAACATGCTATGGTGCACATTTCTCAAAATAGATGTAGCTCATTAAAGCAGAAGTCTGGTGGACACTAGTATTGGTAAGCAGCACTAATTTTAGTACTAAATTTTTTTTCCAATTGCATTTTCGCAAATAAGCACTTATTAAATAAGTAATGTAAAGCAGGTGATTTGTCACACTATATTTACCAAATCACAAGACTCAGGTTTGGTAACGCTGTTTTCATTAATTAACATATGTAAACTTATTAATTAATTGAGTAATTCTTTGTAAGGAAATTAATACTGTATTTTAATCAAATTTTTAACTAATCGGAGATAAAAAAATCAGGCAAATTCAAAAAGAAAATAATTTAAATGCACAATATTGAATAATTTGTACTTTTTATTTTATTATAACAAGGCTCAACTTATATTTTTTTCTTCAAATTTAATATTAAAAAAATAAATGAAAACCAGTATTCCATAATTCTAAACCGAAGATTTAATTAAATTCCCATTTCTAACAAGTTAAACAGCTTTTCTTTTTAATCTGCAATCAACTCTAATGTACGTGACTTTTTTTCGTGCCTTTTCAAGCAAGACAAACATGAGTGATCTAAGCCAGAAGTGTTGACTCAACTGCTTCAATGGATGTTGCTGACTGCGCAAGGCTGCAAACCACTGCTATTTTAGCCGATGATTATTTTTTGTCTCTTTCCCAACCAGTTTACCTGCTAAACGTCCACCGCCGACAAAACGTTCAAATGAAAGACGCCAGTTGCAACCATCAAATCAGCTCACCGCGCACACAAAATGGGAAACCATTTGGCGCCTTTTCAATTCTCACCATGACCCGACAAGATTTTTCTTGGCCTATGTTACTCCCTTCCAATCCGATTTCCCATTCACCCACTACCAACTTTTATTTTTTAGTACGAGATAAATTGATTTTCCCATTTAAATTAAACTTTTTTTTTTTAAATAAAAATAAAATATATTTTGATGAATTATGCATATTAGAAAAATAAATAAAATATATCAACAATTAAATTCCACATTAAAAAGTAGTACTGTATTTTTTTCTGCACGAAACCATTTTGGACATTCTACAATTATTTTTTTAATTTAACAGCCGATTGGCAGGTCGGTGTAATGTAAACTATCTTTTGTTTTTTTTTTTATTTCTCAACTACACTAATGAGTTTGTGAAATGCATTGTCAGAAAAAGTATTTTTTTTAAATGTTGTTTTCGGGATACATTGTTTTCGAATGTTTTAATGTAAAGTACGAGGCTTGTCCACAAAATAAGTTTCCCTGAGGCCATATACAGAAACAAAACACAATTTCATGGAAATATTTATTGTAACAATTTATAGCAAGTGTTCAGCTATTTTTCAACATACTCGCCACTGGAATTGAGACATTTGTTATACCGTGCAACCAACTTTTGTCATAAAAGTCTGCTGCCTAAAATTAGAACCACTGTGTGACAACCATCTCCACTTCTCTGTCATTTTCAAAATGCTGATGCTGACCAGACAGGAATTTCTTGAGGTGTAGGAAAAGATGGAAATCACTAGGAGCGAGGTCTGAGCTGTAGGGTGGATGATTAAACACCTCCCAGCTGAACTCCTGCAGGAGATTTGCTGTCCATTGAGCCGTGTGTGGCCTAATATTATCGTACAGAAAGATAATACTGACACTAAGTATCCCGCGTCGCTTGTTTTGAATGGCCCATCACAATTTCTGCAGTGTTTCACAGTAACGCTCAGCATTCACTGTCTCACCTCTGGTCAGGAAATCGACGTGGATAATGCCCTCCCTGACCAGAACATGGTGTACATCACTTTCCGCATCGACAACATCTTTTTCAATTTCATCTTACCGGGAGACACACTGTGACGCTATTGCATTGACTGCTGCTTGGTTTCTGGGGTAATGTGTGCAATCCATATTTCCTTATCTACAATGATCCAGTTCAGAAATTTTGTCGCCGTCATTATGGTACTACTACAGAAATGTCAATGCTGACTTTGTTTTGTGTTCTGGTGTCAGTTGCTTCGGCACCCACCTGGCACACAATTTCCTGAACAACAGGTGCTCCATGACAATTTCATGCAACAAGGAGCAAAAAATCTGTGGAAAATGACTGTTGAGTTCTGCATTCGTAAAGTGATGATTCTCGATAATGCATTCCTGCACATGCTCCACAAGGTAGTCTGTAATAATGGATGGTCTACCACTGCGCTTCTCATCATGCACACTTTGTCGACCTGCTGAAAACTGCACCAGCAATGCACTATCTGCTTGCTCATGACATTAGGCCCACAAACCCGGCACAGCTGACAATGAATTTCGCTATGGTCTGTGCATTCAAAAACATTGTTACTGATCACACCTCAGTCGGCAAGAGCTGGAATACAAGCCTCCATCTTTAACAGCTGTAACAATGCCACTGTTAGAACGCAGCAAGTACAGTTAGAGCATGCACCATGCCACGTCATTGCTCTATCACATACATGCAGTCACTTTGTGCAATATAAGGTTTGCTAGCATTAGAACAAGTGTGAAACTTACATTGTTGATATGCCTCGTATATCAGTACATCATAAATATACAATTCAAGTACTGGCTTTATAAGTGATTGAGAAGCGCTGACTTGACTTACGTGTACCAATTTAAATATTAAAAAAAATCATTTACGAGTTCGTTTTTAACTTACAACTTGTTTAATTTTTTTTATTATTGTGGAAGATAGTTGTTGGATAAAATTGTTGTACAGATAAAAATTGTTTCCAGACATATACAATTTATTAATGTACATATAAATTAGAGATAAATTACTGCTCAGTTCTAATGCTGTTTTGTACAAACAAAAATACAATACTATTAGCCTATTAGAAAACTAAATAAAAAAATAAATTAAGACTTGTTGTGTGTAATTATGTTCAATAGTACCATAATATAGATTTACAAGTAAGAGAATTAGGGTAGTTAAAACACAAACTTCTGATGGTTACTAGGAAAGAATGATTCATGCAGGATCACAAGAATTAAAAATGCCCAGATCACTTCTGCAACATAATATTAGACTGTCAAAAAAAGCAAAACAGGTTGCATTTCGAAACCTCTTTTTACAATAAATTCCTTAATTGCAGTTGATTGCAAAATTGAATATATAGAAAATCCATCCTTTGCTGCACATTTTGCTAGCAGTTCACTCAATATTTTACGTTTTACATGAGATTGGATTCTACTTTGTGCAAACTTTCTTTGTTTTGGTGATTTAGAATTAGGATCAGTATCTATATCCGATTTTCCTGTAAGATCAATGTTTTTTTTAATGACTAATTAAAGTTGATGTAGTGCTCCCCTTACATTTAATTACACTTCCACGTTTTTTACATTTTGCTTCCTCAGTCCCATTTTTTTCAAAATAAATCCACACAGCAGATTTTACAGACATCTTAATTCTTGAATTATTAAATTAAAATGAGACACTCGTTTTATTGTATTACTAGTTTATCTACATACATTTTGTAATATGTAACATCCCCCTTAGGCCAAGGAACCAAAGAAGAAAATTGAAGTCATAATGACATTGTTTAACAAAAAAAGGAATTCCACCCACATTCAGATAATTTTATAAATTATCCGAATATCGTAAGGTGGAATGGATGCGGTCAAATTTTTTAAAAAAAAGTTTAATAAAATCTTTATTTTAAGAGCTATGGCTTTGAAACCTGGCAGAAACATGTGCCATACTTAGATAAACAAGTTCCAATTAATAAAAAAAATCTTTTAATAAAAGATCTAAATTTTTTTTGAAAAAATATGGTGGCCGCATTCACCCACAACTTGGGGTGAATATGGCCACAGTATAAAAAAATCTTTTAATGATTTA
>JAQFZN010001510.1:0-15476 GCA_034687075.1 Geophilus carpophagus
CCATTTGATGTCGCCTTTACTACAGATGCTACAAAATTTTAATGTTTAAAATTTATTTTAATGAAAACAAATAGGTACTTACAACTATCAGCAATATCCAAAGGTTCTGTCTTAATCACAGTACTTGATACATTATTCTTGTCGTCATGAAAACCAGCTAAACCGTTTTCCCGACTCAGTTCACTGTGTGTAAATTCAAAAAACTTTAGTAGAGCTTATTAACAACTTGTTCAAAACTACTTTCTACCTCAAAGGTTTTGGTGACGGGGCTGACAGCAGTATATTACTTAAATTTGGATCGTTATGATGTGGACTTGACGATCGTTCCGAACTCGGCATTGAAGACATTAAATTCTTCCGCACCACACTCAATCTAATAAAAACAATAAGATATTGCTAATTTCTATCTTTCAAATTAATACAATATTTTCTCACCCTTCACTTGTTCGTTTCCGCAAAATACTTGGTCTTGGAGATGAGGATACGGAAGATGTTGGATTACAATTTCCTCCTTGAGACCCAGAATAATTTCCAGTACAAGTATTTACCGCATGAATTGCCGATGGCACAGTGTTTACAATAGCTGGTTCACAAGTGGTTACAATAGCTAAAAAAAAAAAATCAAATAAAAACAAATACTTAACAGCAACAAAAACATACTTTCAGCAGTACTGGAATAATTTGCATGTAATGTCAACGAACGTCCAGGTTCTACAGCAAGCATTATTGGGCTAACAGATGAAGAACGAGATGAACTTTGTACAGCAGTAGATATATTCTGATTTGGATGTGAAGGCACTAAAATTTAAATTCATTTATATTTATATTAAATTAAAATGTTTTAAATTTCTTATTAATTTTTTTTAACTTTTTAAAATAGTTAATTACATCGAATTAAACTTCCTGCTGGCAATGTATCGTACGACGGCATACCCGCAGTACTTGGGTACGCGTTGTACACAAAAGTCGACAAAGTATGCGGCGATTCCATAAGTACAACATTTGCAGTTCCAACAGATCCTGTTGCTTGTGTTTGATTTAATGCCGTAGAATGATGCGATGGAACTAATAAATTTAACGTACTACTGCCTTCATTCATTTCCAAGTTAGTTCGAGTTGACATCGGAAGTTGTTGCGGAAGTACTTTAGCTGAAAACATTTCATTAAAATTACAAATTAAGAATAGATTCAAATTCTCAAATATTTACCAACTGGAATTGAAGCTGCGTTTGTCATTCTGGATACTGTTGGAGTCACGTTTTTTGTCAGATGAGATGATCCGTGAATCGTAATACCTAAAAAACCATTAATTATACTTCTTTATTAATTTATTTCATTATTATATTTAAAAAATCTTACTCTGTTTATTCGTTACTGTTGGTACTGACATCAGTTGTTGTTGTGCTGACTGAGTTGGAAGCGGCGATACAGTATGAACAGACATAATAGACGACGGGACTTGCAATTGTGGTTTTGTTGCAACTAACTGCGATGTTGATAATGGAATCGAATGAGCTGCTGGTGGAGCTGTAACAATTGTAGTTGATGCAGTCGATACCATAGCAGACTGCTGCTGTACAGGCATGACAACTGAAGATGCAACATTAATGTTTGCATTCAAATGGGGTTTATAATACCCTTTTTCAGGAATCTATTTTAAAAATATACAATATTTAAAATTAAAAATTATCTTATTTTTAAAATGGCAAATGTTACACAAACCTGTTGCAAAGTAGGTACAATAGGTTGTGACACATGAACCTGTTTATTACTCACTGCACACACACTCGTCCTAATAATTTGATCGGTTGGTCGTAAATGAGTAGCGCCAACTTGAATCGTTGTAACTGCTCCTGTAATTCCACGCGGTCTCAGAGGATCATTAATCAATGGTGCTTGTGTCATTTTAACAGGAACAGGTGTTGTCACAGGTATTGCTCTAATAGCCGAACATCGTGGCTGAAAATTTAAATTAAAATTCAACATAATTAAATTTTTTTTTTTTTTTTTTTATGTTGAGTATATCTTTATAATACCACTTGCAACTGCGCATGCACGTTTGAACTTGGAATCGAAACAGGTTGTGAATGAGACGTTCGTATTGGAGTAGCCACAGCAGCACGAG
Source organism: Geophilus carpophagus (assembly GCA_034687075.1). Lineage (NCBI taxonomy): Eukaryota > Metazoa > Arthropoda > Chilopoda > Geophilomorpha > Geophilidae > Geophilus > Geophilus carpophagus. The sequence goes on from JAQFZN010001510.1 coordinate 2,126, forward strand.
GTGGTGTGATACTAGCAACGGCCGCCGCTCCACGTGGTACATGACTCGAGTACGAAGTTGTAAGGGTAGAATGGGGATTGTGGACTGGGTTTATAGATCCTTGCTGCATGGGATGTGCTGGCCTAATTATAGATGCCATTGTGCTTGACGCAACTGGGATTGCCATAGCTGACATTGGAGCTGATGAATGACAAACTAAAACACAGCAAAAATTTAAATTTTAAAAAAATGTTATTAATTTAAAGTCTTTTATATAAATTACCTGACTTTGTAATAAAGGACTGAGCAGGTGGTATTGGAGAAGGTAAATTTAAAGCTGTAACTGTTTGTATTGGCGCTGGAGCGATAGGCCTTGTAGCTAAAGCGGGCCTTAGTGAGCTCTAAGTATTAAAATGATTATTAATTTTAAATATTTACACTATTTTCAAGCTTTGTACTTACCGTATATGTTGTTCTCGGGGGTTGGGGCGACCGAGATGATCGACCATGATGTAAACCGTCAGTAGAAATATGAGACAACTCGGATTGTTGTCTTTCACTATTATCCTGCTTTCCTTCAGTTAGAAAAGCCGAATTTGACTTCACAACGTTATCCATTGTATAGACGCTTTTAAATCATTACACGCTAAAGAAAAAATTTAGAATGCTGTGAGGGTTTTTTCGAATAAAGACCATTTTAAAGCATTGGCATCATGCCAATTGGTCTTGCTGACTTTGTCTCAATTATTTGTTGACTATTTTGCTTAATATTTTCAAAGGAATTACAATAACTTACTTTTTAAAGTGTTCGTCAAGTTCTAGCATAAATCTTAACAGTACACAATAGAAAAGAATGTGAATGCGCGTAATGCACTTAAAACCGATTGAACACAACCACTTCACTTCCTGTTAAACGACGCATGTGCCAAATTTAGCGATCTAGCCTCGCACCAGATTGTTATCGCTACGGCGTACCGGAAGTTATGATAATGGTAGCCACTGATTGGATGACGTTTGTTGTGTCCATTTCAGTGGGAGATTTTAGACGGTAAAAGATATACGAGATTTGATTTATACATGCGCTAGTTTAATTTGTAATTTAAGAAATTATATAATTTGATAGCATGAAATAATCAATAATATCGTGTAAGTTGAAATTGAACATTTCTATAAAGAAAAAAATGAGCTATCAAGTTTCAGTGTTGGAAGAAGGCTATTCTCGACTCAGCAAGGGTACCGTACTTGCTCGAGGTACAAGTACTTTGATCAAAGGTCCAAAAAATATTTTGGTTGACACACTGTCTCCATGGGATAAGGATGTACTTATTAAAGGTATAAATTAAGTGTCACTGAGTATATTTTATTTTTTATTTGGTTGACTGCACTTAAAAGAAATTACTAGATAAAAATCTAGAATTTTTCTCTAGTGGAGCCATTAACTTAAGTTGAATTTGTCTTCAGCTCTAAATAAAAATGGATTATCGTGTGAAGATATTTCGTATGTTGTTTGCACCCATGGACACACTGATCATATTGGAAACTTGAATTTATTTACTAAAGCAACACATATTATTGGCTATAGTGTGTGTCATGGTGATCAGTATTACGTTCATCCATTTGAAATGGTAAGAATTGAAAATAATAAGTTAATAGGTTATTTTATTAATTTAAAAAAAAATTTCAGAACATGCCGTACGTGATAGATGACCAAGTTGAAGTCATTCCAACTCCAGGGCATACTGGAACTGATGTGAGTGTTCTGGTACAAACTGAACAGATGGGAATAGTAGCAATTGTTGGTAAGTAAAATTAAAAATAACATTTTAAAATTATTTAATAATCTATTAAAATTATCAAATTACTTGTAATAGGCGATTTGTTTGAACGGGAAGAAGATTTAGAAAACCCATCCATTTGGCAAGAACTAGCAGGTAGTGAAAATCCAAAAATGCAAGAGAAAAACCGAAACAGGATTCTTCGCAAAGCTCAATATATTATACCAGGTCATGGTCCAATGTTTAAAGTAACTGAAGAAATGAAAACTGAATATCCAACTGAAATAGACGAAAATGTCTATGCAGAAGGTTCAGATAGCACATCGACATAAATTTCCAAGAATAATTGAAATTATTGATTATTTAACATAAAAATTGTGATATTTAGTTTTAAATTGTATTTTATTTTTTCTTTAAAACATTCCATTGTCTTTAACGTACATTATTATGTACATTTTGCACAGCAAAACAAGTTGTTTTTACAACATGGGTAACTATAAAACTGACTGTAATAAGTGAAATCGTTGTTTGTTTGTTAGAAAATGTCTTTATCTGCTGTATATTATAATAACAACATAATATTAAAATTTAAATTGTAGTACTTCGACCACGAATTATAAAATCACAGCAAGCAAAAAAATAGTGCTTAGTACAATTACAGTGCATTATGAATTGAATTGAAATATTATAACAGACATTTTTACACAATACGCATATACTTTCCTATTGTAAAAAATAATCTTGAATATGAGATTACAGCATGGTTATTGCCAAATAAATCCCAAGAAAATGGTTTCAAATCCACCCCCGTAATAAATATTAAAATTTACAGTTTATATTTTAATTTAATTTTTAAAATATAATTAATTAATAAATTGGAATGACCAAATACATCTCGATACGAATAAATATTAACATCTAGTTCCATTTAATTTACAAAATTTTTATTATATATAGTTTATGTAATAAAAATTTTAGAAATTTTTATGCTTAAAAAATTAAGAGGAGAGCAGAAAAAAAAATTATACATTGTAACCAGATGGGCCGGGAATCCGAACTCTTGTTGTTATTGAACCTATTTCCTCACCCAATCCAAGGTCCCCTTGTTCTAATGTTATGCTCTGAAAATAGTGAAAATATTTCGAACTAATAATTACATTTTCAATATTACAAATTATTTTCTCCTATTGTCTGCGACAAAAGTAAATTTACTGCGTATATTGTTTGTTAATATCACTGAATTAGCACTTCGAGTAGACCATTGGTACCTTGGCCTCAATACATCAATTTTACTAGTCAAGGAAAGAATCATTTTCATGCTTGGAATGGGCGGGAAAAAAAATTATAAAATGTTGCAAGCAATCTTTAGCAATCGAAATAAATAACGCATGCAACTAATATATAAAGCTCCCATTTGCCTCATTGTGTGCAGTTAGTATTGTGACTTGCAAATTAAAAAAAAATTCCAGTTTATAATTTTTATTTATTTTTTTTAAATGAAATATGTATAAGCCTTAATCCTAATTACAGTGTTTAAATATAACTCTTCTATTCTGTACAATTAAATAAATTTAAATGTGCAAAAGAAAACAGAAATTTAAAATTATACAAATTTGTTTTACATATATGAATATAAAAATTTGAAAAAAAATTAATAAAAAGCATGTTAGTAAGGAAAATGCAAGATTTGTGTTTCACATACCAGTTGTTTGATCGAAAGATCTATTTCTACATGAAATTAACAGCCTCCACTCTGAGGATCGGATCGTCCTCCTGTGTAGATTGAGGCATGCAAAAGGAAATATTGCTCTGGTGAGATCTTACTCCTCTGCACTCTTAGGAGGTGTAGTTGCGCCGTACCAAGGCTTCACAGTCCCCTATGACAAATTATATCCCTAACACAACAGCCTGAACTACAAATTTAAGCTTATTTCTAAAATAATTTCCCCTTTTTAAAGCAAAATCAAATAAAAGTATAAAAATTGTAATAATAAAAATCAAAATACTTATTGCTGAAAAGGTAAATTAAAATAAACAAGCCAAAGCACAAGTAGAGAACTAGAGGGGATCGAAAAACTAACGATTGCTCACCAATTTAGGTTGAGAAGTGGAATTTCCATAAGAAAGTTCAGTTTCATCTATACATAAGTCTGTATCGGAATCGTCGTCACCTCGATGAGTTTCAGGCTGAAATAAAAAGTATCAAATAAAATAAATATATATTAAAGTTTGTATTAAAAAATACCTGTGAAAGTTGTTGTGTGCTTGTGAGCAAACGTGCAATTGGTGAACAACAAAGAGGTAAAGTTTCGAGTAATGTAGGACGACTGTGAGTAAGAAGAGGTTTCATATATCTGAGAAATAATTAAGGTTCACATTGTTTATTAATTTTTCTTTTATATGTTTTAACTTTTTTTGGTAAAGGATACTTTACGTCGAAATTATACCATATCCGAATCAACCAAGCTTTTTCGTAAACTTTATTCTCTGGTGGGCGTGTAACTTCAGAAGTTGAACTCTATTCAGTAATAAAGTGATTTGAAAAAAATAAAAATAAATTTGTTAAAAATAATATACGTACAGTTCGCACAATAGAAAACTGCTGTAGTTCATGTTGATCGTCTTCAACTCCAACCCTAAATTTTTATATATATTTAAAATGTAATTATAAATTCATAAAATAATATTTGACTTACGGAACTTTCAACCACGTGAGCAACTGCGTTGACAAACCACCACAAACAATAACAGTTACTATAACAATTACAGACGTTGCTGTTAAAAATGTTTGTCTTGCATTAGATTCGGTATTTCGAATTGCTAAAGCAAAAGCCATTGCGCCTCTTAAACCTAAAATTAATATATAATGTTTATATTCAAATCTTCACATTGCTTCATTTTCAGCGACACATACCAGAGAAAAATAACACGTGCTGAAAGCTATATGGTATTTTTGGGTTTCTGCCAAGGTTTAATAAAAAAGAAAGTGGATAGACATTTAGAGCACGACCTACTGCTATTGCGAGCTAAAATATAGCTAAGTAAAAAATAGTTATTATTTTTAAACAATTTAAACAATTCCGTTTTCAAGGATACAAATGAAGCTAGAATAAATCCAACATTCCAGTTATGTTTCTGAAAAGTGAACATTGAAACACCAATATAACAGAAAATAAAATTTTCAGCCAAAAAGTTGAGTAGTTCGAAAATTTGTTTCGTTCTTGAACGAGATTCAGATGATAAATTATTGTAAGTGTAATGCGCTTGACAAATTCCACAAAACAATACGGCTACGATACCTGTAAATTAATTTAAAGATATAGTAAAATCAATATTTTAGATAATATAACAATTTGTACCAGTTAAATCAGCAGCTTCTGCAATTAAAAATGTACTGTAGGACATTAGAAAAAACAAAGCTGATTCCAAAAGAGGAAAATCTTGAAGTTTAGTAAATTTGGTCAACTGGATTGGGTTTGTTAAAAAAATATATTTGATTACATAAACAATAAATGACTATTTAAAAAAATTAATCAAATTTTGAAGGATACAAGAGCAGTAAAACAGCCCATTGATGATCCAATAAGTAATGATCCAAAAAAGATGCCTAAGAAACTACCCAAAGCCTTAAAGAATGCAGTAGTTTCAACGGATCCAGGCTCTGAAGTATGGTACAATGTTGCATAACTTTGAATTGCACTATAAAAAAATTTAAATAAATAAATTTTTATTACAAAATAATAATAAATAAATAATTAAATAAATAAAAATGTAAAATTACCTAACCAGAGCAATAGCAACAGCATCATTTAGAACACTTTCTCCAAACACCAATGCATATACATTAACATCAACGTGTAAATCATTAAATATTGCCAATATTGTAACTATAATTATATAAAATAAATTTAACAGGTGTCAAATTATAACCTTCTGATTTAAGTTTTATACATCTTATATTATTTACACACCTGGATCTGTTGCAGACACCAGTGCTCCGAAAAACAAACAATTATTAAAGGAAAAACTGTGGTCTAAATCCATTAATTGGACGAAGCCATAAATTATAATACTGAAATTAATATAAAAAAACATTTATTAAAATTCTTATTATATTAAAAAATCATATTTACCTGACTACAAAACACGAAATTGTTGTCCCAATCACAGCATAAGTTAATATAGCACCCAGATTTCTAAAGAAATATCTCTGTATGTAATAATAAAAATTAATATTAATTTATTTAAAAATATTATTTGAATTTTAATATTTTATACCCTTTTCAAACTATAACCGGCAGCAAAAATAATCGGTGGGAGAAGAATATTGAAGAAAATTTCAGGATCAAATGTTGCCTTTAAGAAAAACATTAAATTTGTTTATTATTAATTAATTATACAATAAACTAGCCTATTATAAGACAGCATTAATAACACAAACAATTTGCAAAAAGCAATTACCTTTTGGTCCAATTCCTTTAAAAGCAAGCATGCAAAATAAACAAATTTTAAATATCTAATAATAATTATAAAAAACAAATATTTATATATATAAACTTATAAATATAAAGGCAAATTTTATTCAACTACCATAAACAAGGAAAGTGACAAATAAATTTTAAATTTCCTTGTTTTATTTGTTGTTTCATTATATGGTGTGACTCATTTAGTTTAATTTTGATTTTTTTGTAATTTATGGGGAAAAAAAATTATGTCAGTATACCTTCTGATCAATATCATTTCCTTCCGTATCCACAATTTCGCTACGATATATATAAACGTAAGTTTTATTAGTATGCGAAGAGCCTGAAGCCACTTGAAGCCATAATGAATCCGGTAAAATATTAGCGTTCACATGAACAGAAGGCGACTGTGGCTTTACATTCACATGATAAATTTCAGCTGATTCACTTGCATATCTTATAATAGCTCCAACGATAAGGCCTAAAAAAGTAATAAAAAAATAACAAAAAAATATGTTTATCGTTGAATTGATTTTAAAATAATTTTTTTTTTATCTTGTCTTACCGTAAATAACTGCTAATCCCGTTTCATGTAAATATCTCGCTCGTCGATGTTTGAACATCCATATAGTTAAGACAGTTAATATCAATAGTATTACATAAACTAATATATTCAAACTATCTAACCGGTGACTTAATTTTGCTTTTTCATCTAATCTTATATCTGCCGGTGCATAAGATGCATTTGCCTTCGTCGTAATTGATATCGCAATAAAAATGGTGACATGGAGGATGTTTCTCATCAAAAAACCCATGATGTTGCTTCACTGAAGATAACAAGCGTACATCTGAAATAATTAAAAAGTTGTTAAATATTTTGTGCTAAATGAATCGGTTTAAAGTGCACCTTGGAAAATGGTCTAAACATGAAGAGGGAGTTACATAAAAATATGAAAACCAAAACAAACCGAAGCCGAATCTCCACGGCAATATTCCTAACTAAAGGCAGAACAAATTTCCTAGCTGATTTATCCTCTAACAGGTTCAGATATCTTTGCTCACTGCTTGTGCTCAACTGGCGCCATATTTAAAGAGTGCAAATGAATGACGCCGTTACTGGCAATGATTGGATTAGCCAGATCACGTGACAGTACACAGTATCTTAATAATAGTATTTTGATAATGCAATAGTTTTGGACTATGATTACACAATTATTGTTTGACCCTATTTTTATTAAATTGACTATTTTAACTGCCTTTTCAGTCTGATCAATTTTAAATTGTTTATTAAAATTATATACTATGTATTCTATACTGGAGTAATTAAAGAACTAAAACATCTGTGTAAGAACTCTCTCTTGTTATTACTTTTATGTTTATAACACATAATTAAGTAAAATTAAAGGAAAAGTCATGCTGTTCAGTACGAATCTGCACTCTGTAGACAATTTTCAGAACTTTTAAATGATCACGGTACGGTAATATGCTATTGGTTGAATTGCTTCCAGTCATTCATGATACTGTATATAATTTAATAAAAAAAAACATAATTTTATGTTTATTTTCCATTATTTTACTATTACCAATAAAATATAAATTTTTGTATGTTTTTTTAATTAAAAGAAAAAAATAGCGCTGATGATGGCGACGACTTCCGGATTTGTTGTTGGAAGTCCATTTACGGTCAAATGGGGTTAATCATAATTTAAACGCCTTTTTTGTTGCTTTAACAGCATCTGCACTCAAATTTTACTCCGTTACAATCAAAATATATCGCAACTTAATCTGCACAAGATTAATTTAACTGGTAATTTTCCATTCAATGAAGCATCAACATTATTTACATCCTGTTTTTGCTAACCTTTCAGTTGAAATCCAAAAGTTGTTACGAGAACTGTGCCAACGCCCAAAAAGAGGACCATTTCCGAGCTTGAAAGTATTTTAAGTACAACTACGAGAATATTTCTTAATGCCTGGGTACGTAGAACATTGAAAATTTATAAGCTTTTACTTACCATTCGATTCATATGACATGCATTCGTTAAAAATTGTTCTTTATTTATACGCCGTGTAATGACGGGATTGAAATATCATTGGACTTTGAAATTTGATGATAAATGAGGGGTTACTCAACATTTTTCTAGTGTTAGTAACAAAACTTTGCAAAAAAAAATTCAAAATGAATGTACGGTTGAAGTTAGATACGAATTTGAACTTGAGTTCAAGTGCTTTATTTGTAAGGCGAAGAAATCAGAACTTTTTAAATGAATCTAATAGTGGAATGAACAGGTATTTGTTTAGTTAAATGAATTGTTTTTAATTTTAGTACTTATTTTCAGTATAAACATGTCCGTTGGTAGTATGCTTTGCTCCAGATGCGGGGAAGGCTTCGATCCTCATGAGAAAATTGTTAATTCTGCTGGCGAAGTGTGGCATCAACAATGTTTTGTGTAAGTTTAAAATATAATTTAAAAAAAATATATTGTTTAATTTATAAAAAAAATTATTTAGAAAATTTGTTCAATTTTTAAAATATTTTTGCAGTTGCGTGCAATGTTTTCGACCATTTCCTGAAGGGATTTTTTACGAGGTAATAAAATAATTAGGTTGAATAAATTTCGTGAATTTTGAAATCACTAATTTATTTAAAAAAAATTCATAATAATTTAGTTTGAAGGTCGCAAGTATTGTGAACATGATTTTCACGTTTTATTTGCGCCATGTTGTGGAAGTTGTGGTGAGTCTTTTGTTATTTTTATATAATTAAACTTCCTTCCAAAATATCAGATGCACATACATTACATAATGACATTCTGCTTTATTTTTAGGTGAATTTATAATCGGACGTGTAATTAAAGCCATGAACAACAATTGGCATCCACAGTGTTTTTGCTGCGAGTTATGTCACGTTACGCTGGCCGATCAAGGTTTTATAAAAAATATCGGGAGGTAAATAAATTAATAAATGTGCAATAAAATAGAATAAATTTAATTTTTAATATTATAAATTTTTAAGAGCTCTGTGCCATGAGTGCAATGCAAAAGTGAAAGCAGAAGCAAGTGGAAAATATGTGTGCCATAAATGCCAGTAAGTGTTTAATTTATCAATTATTTAATTAGAAAAATTACTTAATTAATTTTATTTCTTATTTTTTATCAGTGCCATTATTGAAGAAGGTCATATTAAGTTTCGCAGTGAGCCTTACCATCCTTACCATTTCAATTGCACTTCTTGTGGTGTTGAATTGAATGTCGATGCTCGAGAAGTAAAGGGCGATTTGTATTGCCTTCGCTGCCATGATAAAATGGGAATTCCGATTTGTGGTGCTTGTCGACGTCCAATTGAAGAACGTGTAGTCACTGCTCTTGGCAAACATTGGCATGTGGAGGTATAATAAAACATTATTCAGCAAGTTTTGGAAATCTATAAATCTTTATTTTTTCTTTTTTAAGCATTTTGTTTGCGCTAAATGTGAGAAACCATTTTTGGGTCATCGTCACTATGAAAAGAAAGGTTTGGCTTACTGTGAGACTCATTATCATCAGTTATTTGGCAATCTTTGCTTTGTTTGCAACAGTGTGATTTCTGGAGATGGTAAAAATTCTTAATTTATAATGTTTACTGAATTTTTTTAAATAAAAATTTCTATTTATTATTTTAGTGTTCACTGCCTTAAATAAGGCTTGGTGCGTTGATCATTTCTCATGCTCAATTTGCGATCTGCCAATGAGTCAAAGGTAATTTTTATATTTTTTTTAATTAAATTTTTTGAATCTTTTAATACAAGATTATTTTTTAAAATTAGAACAAAGTTTTTTGAAGTGGATTTAAAACCTGTGTGCAAGAAATGTTATGAGAAGTTCCCTAACGAATTACGTAAACGATTGAAGAAACTTCATGAGTCATCTCCAAAGAAAACTGTTATTTGATGAGATTTGTTTGTAACTGCTCGACAATGTCTAATTGACTGATTATACAGTTTTATTTTTATCTTATTATAGCTTGAAACTTTAACATACGCATAATATCAATGTTATGTTATAACGATTTTATATGTTGCTTTTAAGACCACTGAAAACTGTTTCTGTACGACTTGGGTGCTATTTTAGATTAGATTTTATTTGGTTATAGTGTGTATTTTGAATTTTTTTTGGTTAGTCAATTTCAAACGTGAAATGTACGCATTTTTCTTTTCTTTTATAAATTCAATCTTAGAAATTATATATAGATATATCGTCCAATGATGGTTAGTTGATTTTAAAGTCTAACAACTTTTTAACTTGTTAAAAATATTCTACTTTTATATATAGTTTCCTTGTATTTTTTATTGTAAACTAAAAAGAAATTAATCTTTTAAAAAAAAATATTTGTGTCAGTTCTTTGAGTCTTTCATTGTTTTCTGCCCCTTTTTAATTGCACATTCGAACAACCCACGTGGAAATTTCAAAACTAAGAAAAAAATTAAAAAAAAACGATATAAACGATAATTGCAGAACTCTCGTATATTTCTTTAGACAAACCCACTGTCACGTTTTCTGCTGCTTGCCCTCTGGTCAAAATATAGGTCATCGAGGGGTTATGACCTAAATTAATTTAATTCTAAGAAAAAATACTATTTATGAGAAGAATTTGTACGATTATGCAGTCAAAAAAACTTCAATAACTGCCCATTATTCACCGTGATATAAACTTAAGAAAAGAATTAAATTATGTCATTTAAAGCCATTGAAAAAAAATTGTTAATGTTTTGAAATTTGAATTCAATATCCAATTTGCATTTTAATTTGGTTGTTAGGAGAAATGCTATATCGTTTCAAAGCACTAATGAGTTATATAAGATTTTTCACCTCGCACCTTCTGCAATCTAAGGCCAATTCCTTCAAATATCTTTTACATACAGTATATCGAAGTAAACCATGTAGGTCAAGGTTTCACTCCACTCACCAACCACTTATCGGATGCGTGCATTGTTCGTTAGCAAATTCTTACTTAAATCGAGTCAGGTCAAGGATTGACTTGGTATTGCTTGGTACAATCCAATCCAATCCAATCCGATTAAATAGTCAGCAATGAATAAAAATTCTTTCTTTATTAAATATCTGAATAGATGGATTCTAGTAAAAGAGGATTATTACATCATTTATTATATAGCGCTACATGTTTACCGTAATCTATGATGTAATATCGTTGCTTCTCTGCAATCATTACAAATGAAAGTTTGTTAGGAAAGATTTGTATGAAAAGTTTTACAGATTCTACATCTGTCCTCTTTTATCAGGACTAGAGTGTGGAAGTGAAAAGGTTTGATTAGGGTCAACGACCGGGCTTGAAAAAGCAAACATTTGCTGTCGTGAATTTTAATAAACATGTTGCAATTAACTGTGCAGTGAAAGTCGAATTTATGAGTTGTTGTTGATTAAAGTAAATGAAATGGAATGCAATTAAAAGAAAATTTAAATTACAAAAATGATAAAATAAACAAAAAAGAATAATATAAAAAAGTAAGTGAAAGTTAAACATTTATCAAAAAATTATGAACTTTTTTAATGAGATTTTCGACAGGTTTTAATGCAAATGTGTTGTAATGAATAATGAAAGTGTTGACATTTTTGACTATAAAGTAATTTTTTTACTGTTACTTTCTTTTTCTTTGCTGATGATTTTGCGTCTTGGTACCTGTGGCCCACTCTCTCGGTCAGTGGCTCGGGGCTACGGCCTTGGAGTTCATTACGAAAGCTCGTGCACACTATTCCGTCCGTGGTGCGCGTCTACATATACAATTGGCTGTTGTTGGACGGGTAAGTCCATGACGCAATCGAGAATGACCCTCTTTAAAAAGAAGAAAGTTATTCGTTCCCCCTACTGACTTTGACTCACTTCACTTTGACTTTTCTTGCCGTTGGATTGATATGCAGCTCCACCTGGAAGTGAAGTCATTTAATATTTAGCAGTAAATACAGTAAACATTCACTTTCATTCAGTTCACAACTAACTACAAGTCATGGATGAAACTGTGCACTGTCAGAAGCCAAATCCTGTGGATTCTGCAAATCCAATTTGCAAACTTTTCTTCTGGTAAGAAATTTTACATGTTTTTAATAATTAATTTTACAAAAAAATTTATTTTTATTTATTTTTATTTATTTTTATTTATTTTATTCATTTTTATAATGTAAATTTATGTTTTCGTTTGAACTTGCGTAATATAAATGGACAAATGTAAATTTTATTGATCTAAATTAATGTCATTTAATGTAGGATGTCGTTGAAATATATCAATATGAAGCAATCCTATTACCTTGATAGCAAAATTAGTTCAAAATTCAATTGAGCCCACATTCCGATTTACTCAATTAGTTTAACGAAGAATGAATTAAACCAGTTGCAAAATCGACGTCTTCGCCCAACACCTTTATCATATTCGCCTGATTTTTTTTATACAGAAAGCATTTGTCCATGACATGCTAAAAATAATTTTTAGAACAGGAATACTTTTTTTTACATTAAAATAACAACTTTTTTTCTATATTACTACATGAATTAATAAATGTCAATATCCTATTTATTGCAAATCAATTCAATTTGATTACATCATTTTACAACTAACAAATGAAAAAGTAGTATAAGTATTGAAAATAAAACATGGATTTCCTAGTTATAGTAACCTACTGACTCTTAACGAGTAATTTGTTAGTTGATAACAACTTTTCATTCACATGGCGTTGGTCGGTTGCGCTTCACTGCATGAAATGTTGAGCAAAATAACACGGAAGATCGGAAGGTGCTGCTTCAAGCGAAAACTCTACTGTTCTACACATAGTCACGCTTGAGGAAGATGCGATTGACCTGTCTGCTACATAAAATTGGACGAAACACTTCCTCTTCCTTGTTAATTGACATGTAGATAGATAGTGCCCACGTTATGTAGCGGAAATGATATGAAATATAGTAGCAAAACAAAATAAAAAATTACACTTTTTAATTTTCTTATTTATTATATTTCAGGTGGCTTAATCCACTTTTTAAAAAAGGTTATCAAAAAGATCTCGATGTAGTTGACTTGTATAGTATACCTAAAAATGATTCGTCTGAAATGCTCGGAAATCGACTTCAAAGGTGATTAAAGCGACATA
>JAQFZN010001511.1:0-15461 GCA_034687075.1 Geophilus carpophagus
TTACGCAACAAAACATTGAAGTTGTATTGCAATCAGTTATGCAGTAACAGGAAGCGCAAACTATACGACCTTCAGATATGTTCATTTGTTCAAATTAATTTTAGAGACGATGAATACGAATAAAGAAATAGATTTTTTTTTTAATAGGAATAATTTTTTGCATCAAGGATTTTGATTAGAATCATTTTCCTTTTATACTGTACTATTTGCAGTACATCTGAGCATCTTATTATTTTCAAAATTAGTGAAGTATTCTTTCATCAGAATAACAGTATGTTCACAGTTTATGTGCTTCAAGTTAAGTTGTCGTTATCAGTATGGAGTTCAAGGTTGAATGAGACTTTGCAAACTCCCATTCAACCTTGCGTGGAGTCGATATGAAGAGCAATCAAAAAATCATACACTCAGCGCTCTCTATTTGCAAAATTAATAAACCATAAAATATAATTCAAGATGTTAACTAGTTTTGATTTTTAAAATTATATACATTATTACAGCATCTAATTGAGATACCGTTAATTATAACAATTTTAAGTTGATATTAGAGACTTTGCACAATGTTGTAGGGCTTGTCGTTAACAACCTTCGGAAAATGTGTAAATTTCGTGATGTCTCAAAGTTGTCACATCTTTGCATGATGTGAACAGAAAATTTGTTGTAATGTCGTTCTTGTTTTCTGTTAACGACCCCAGTGCATCATGGGAAATTTTGGTTTGCTTATCAGCCATCTTGAATTACCGATCTAAGTTCTTTCACAGAGTGTGTGGCAAGAATGTAAGTAGACAAAAGTTTTTATTTATTTTATTTCTTTTTATTTATATTTCTTATTGCGAGTAGCTAAAATTAACAAATCAAATAAGGCAGGCAGAGCTAAGTTAACATCAAAGGCCACTTACTTAACAATTGTTGTGTGTTGTTTAGTCATTGCCCTAACAATAACAACAACAAATGGACATTGCGCTTACGACAACGACAAACAAAAAATAATTTTTCTTTGTCGTTGTCGTAATTCAAGTTGTACAACATTCAGCTAAGTTTCTATTTATAAGTTGTTAAATTGCTGAACTATGATAAGTTTATTTGAAGGAAAGAAATTATATAATAAAAGCAATTAATTTCCATATTTAGCATTAACATTTAATGGTTGGTACCACTCGTATCATCTTTATTCGTTGCGATTTTTGCGTCTACTCTTACAGTAAGCTTCGACTGAATCTTGCGCCTGTTCAATCGACTCATTAATTTTTGACATTTTAATTTCCATATCATTAAACATTTTCAAAGATTCACGAAGTTCTTCAAGTCGTTTTTTAGTAATAACGTAAAATGTAACCTGAGCACTTGCAGTGGCTACATGTGCAACTAATACTACTGCCCGGATTGCTAACAATGCTGCAGATTTTATTGGCATTAACGCAAACTGAATTACAATCGAAATTCCTTGAAGGACATTTCCTATCCCACCAAAAACAAGTTTACGTTTACGATCTTCCAACGTTTCAATTTGACCGTCGATTTGCATTTTTATGTTTCCTGCAACAAAAATATGTAATGTTATTATTGTTCTACATTTGACGTTTTAAAATATTTACTGATGCGATTCAAAGTGCTTCCACAGTCGTTAAACATTTTTGATGTTTTCAGTTTGATGTGTACTGCGGCTTCTAATTTCTCGTCCTCCTCTTGTTGTTCAAATTCAATATAAAGTATTTTTAATTCATTAATTTTTTCTGTCAGTGCAGCAACTTCTTGTTCAATTATAGGAATACTTTTCTTGGATTCTTCTACGATATTTTTTGCGTTAGAAATATCTTGATAGAGAAAAATCAAATTTGCAATTTCTACAGCCAAAAATGCAACTGATGCAGCTGCTCCTAGTATTACTACTTTAGTAGCTATCTTATTTTCAATTTTTAACATTCCTTCAATAATTTTGCTGGAAGTTTCTTTGGATAATGTATTTCCACTACAGTTAGCCTTTAGAAATTCTCGGGCTGGAGCGATATTCTTAACTTTATTCATTACCTCCTCGTAATTGAAAGTATTTGAACGAACAGACGAAATGACTGCTTGGATGGTTTTCATTGTTTTAGCAGACGCTAGTGTTTCCGTAAATTTAGGTATGAGTGTGGGAAATGTAGTTAGAATACTAATCAAATATTCTCCATTAGAATACCCTTTTATCTAGAAAGTTGTAATAGTTTCGATTTAGCTTCTATTCTCTAAAATGAAAGCTATACCTACTTTTTCGATTAAATTCGCAACATTTTCTTTCAAAAGAATTTCTTGTTTTGCATCTGCTCCTATTACTGTTGCTACTGCTTCTGCCATTTTAGTGTCGTTTGTATTCACTTTACAAACTAAACGATTTTTTAACTCAATGTCTGCTGTTCTCTTCCACGATTATGTATGTTTAATTGTTTAATTAAACGTTATCTTTTCTTTTTTATTGACAAGATTAAAAAAATTATCTTATTTACTTTAATAAACATGTCATTGGTTAAAATATTAGAGCAACGAAAGCATTTTATCTGTTTTACCAGATATATTTACATTTTTGATAAATGATAAATTATAAATGAAACCGTTTTATTTTCATTTATTTATTTAAGAAAAATGGGATTCCACAATTTGAGGAAATACTAACTATAAATAGTAAAAGAATAAAAAGGTTTCGACACCCTAATAGACAGGTCTGATCTGTAACGGTCGCTCAAATTATTTGCTCATGTTTTTGACTGTTTATAGTTTCCATATAATATGATAGATGGCAGCCCAAACCAATACATCAAGAAAAATGAACAAAAGTAAAAATGTTTTTAAAATCACGATTTTTAAACTTAATTTTTATTAGTTTATCTGTTCATAATTTTATTTAACAGTCAAGTAATGTTACATTCAGTTAATTATAATATTTTTAAACACAATTCACTTGCACTCAAATAGCACACACCAGTAATTCCGTCACTAAACATAACACTATAGTTTAAGTTACGAATATGTTTGACGCATCAGCACCTGCTCCGCCTCTAAATAGCGACGATATACGGAGCAATTCTCCCTGTAAAGGTTTCTAGCTCGTTTAATACAGTTGTCAATTTCCAACATATCATTTTCAGCATCATTTACAACCTTCAAACAGGTGTCATACTTTGCAAGACTTTGTTTGACAATAATATGCTTTCTAACAGAAACTCCTGCAAAAATAGCATGTCCTAGCAAAACTACTCTCTGGATGACTTCCACTGCTGAACCCATTGGCATTATCCAAAATTGAACTAAACCTACAATTATTTGAGAAACATTTGCTAACCCACCCGTAACAAAGTGGCGTTTTCGACGAATCAAAGTTTGCATTCGCCCATAGATTTCCCTTTGAATAGTTTCTGAAAGCAGAATATAATATTAATATTTTACATTGTTTACAATACAGTATATACTTACGTAGGCGGTTCGAAATTTTTAGGGAGTTGTTAACCAGTTGTGAAATTGTTTCTACAATGTCAGCTCTGGCCTCGGATTTTTTTGCCTCATCCAGATGTTTATACTCCATAAAAATTGCTGTTAATTCATCAATTTGTGTCTTCAATTGCTTAATTTCCTCTTGTATTAGATTATTTTCATCCTTGAATTTTTTTTCAATGTTTTTAGCTTTGGAAATATCACGAAAGATGCGATCGATATTGAAATATTGAACTAGAAATAAACCGACAGACGCAATAGTTTCTACCATCACCACACTTGTTGCTGCATCGTTGTTAAACTGTATCATTTTTGTAATGAATTTGATGAAATCGGATTCGTTTTCAACATGTGCGTTTCCAATATTTTCTGACATAGACATATTTGCAAAAAAAAGAAAATTGCCCAAGTTACTCTTCTCACTTTGGTTATCTTTTTTAATTTTACGCTTACAGAAAGTCACGTGATTTAGATTCGAAACCACCTGACTAAATATGAGATTAGTCCAATAATAACCATGATGAATTACCTTTAGTAAATAGTAAATTTGATAAGTGAAGATAAGATATCTAAATATTTTCTAATCATTCAGAGATAAAGAAAATAAGTGGATAATTTATTAATAGAAAGTTTAAAATGGGTTGAAATTAATTATTTAAGAGTATTTATTGTTGGTTAAAAAAGAAACTCAGAGGTGGCACAAAAATTTGTGAATGAAATACACTTTATTTAAGTGAGAATTAAATAAAATACACTGATGGTAAAACAAATTCAAGTCAATAAAAGTATGTTTGACACACGGCGAATTGAACAATTCTCCATTTTTTGGCATAAATCAAGTGATAATCTGAGAGACAAGTAATTACAATATTTTTAAACAGATTTTATTATTAGCATCAGGACCTCCAAGAAACATTTCTTCGGCTGTGACAAATCTTTGATCCCGGCCCCACTTAAAAAAGTGCATCATCTTTGTTTAAAAAAAGAGATCCTTTATGTGACACTTCGGTACCCTTTCCGATGACAAAAGTGTCAGATGTCACCCTTCTCGACGGCCCTGATTACATTTTTCTTTTCTTCGCTAATAGTTTTCATTTCCGTTTCCATTCCAAACATTTGCAAAGTCAAAAACAGTTTTTCATTGATTTCGTGTTTTCCAACCGCAACATTAGCACCCATAACAACTAATGAAAATAAAAATTGTATTGCATAAGTCAATAGTTCAATAAGTGTGTAATTCTTACTACATCCCACCGAAATCATGTTTTAACTTAACTGTAAAGAAAATGTAATGTGCAGTACATTAGTATTATTTATTTTATTTTTAATAATTTGTACTACAAAAATTAAACAATCTGAAGATAACATATGTAAACATGTCTAACATCACATTAAATTTATGATATTATATTTCAATTGAAAAATGAGAAGATGTCCTGCTTTTGGGTACCATATGATAACCCTACTTCGAGGTCCTAGAATTAAACCTTTTAACAGATAGTTCTGTAAAATTTTCTAGCATCTTCAACAGAATTATAAATTTTTTGGAAATCATTTTCAGTAGCGTTTACCACCTCCAAACAGTCTCGAAGTTCTGCAAGACGTTTTCTGGTAATTAAGTAATCAGTAAAATAAAACCCTGCAAATATAACCCCTCCTGTAAATAATATTCTTCCGATGACTTTGAATGCAAAACGCTTTGGAAATATCATTAATAGCGCTACTTCTGCAATTATTGAAATAATTTGTATTCCCTCGTCACGGCATTTGCGTTTTTGAGTCCCCAAAGTTTGAATTGAGCCATTAATTTTTATTTTAATATCCTCTACAAGCAGAATACAAAATAATTATTACGTGTTACTAATCAGTACGCAAGATAAAATACATTTACCAATGTCATTCTTAATTCTTTTGCAGTCAAGAACCAGTTCTGAAACTGTCCATTTAATATCTTTGGTAGCATCTATTTGTATTGTCTCCTCCTGTTGTTTAAACTTCGTAATCATGACTGCTAATTTTGCAATTCGTGGTTTCATTTCCTCAAGTATTATACTTATATCCTTAATTTTAGCCCTGGAATCTTTTTCAACATTTTCAGCTTTGGAAATATCTTCATAGATGTTAACGATAGTCAAATATTGTACTATGAATAATCTGAGTTTTGCAACTGCTTCATCTATCGTGGTGACGGACCCTGTTTTTGCTTCATGTCCGAAAATATGAGATATAAGAATATTCAAAGCTTTAATATCCACCCATTCTGGCATCTAAATATAAAGATAGCATATAGTTTCGATTTTGTTCTAATGTCGTAAAATAGTTTGTAAAACTTTACTTACATTTTTGATTAACCATGAAATGTATTCTTCAAGATCCATTCCAGTTTGTCTGTCTATGTTCATTGTACACTACTGTAATGAATCATTAACTATATAAAGGATGATACTAAATAAAATAATACATATTTATTGATAACTGGTTCTCACTTGTGTTCACACTAGGCTGTAAGGCAGTGCATGATGCATCCCACAAGTAAAGTAAAGCAAGGAAGAGCAACTACAACTTTATTTTAACTGCAAGGCAATGCAACTTTCATGCATTTAGCCAATAACAGCCCACTTCTAACTAAGTGCTGATTTCCAATTGGCTACTTCTAACTAACTGCTGCCATCATGTGTGAACACTTAAGTTGAATGGTTTTACTTTCTGTTTACATCCTGTTATCTTTAGCCAAGTGTGAAACAGCTTATATAAATAATAGCATGATAAGATATAAAAAATAGTATCAATGTGATAATTTGAAAAACAAATAATGACAATATTTTTGTCATGTCTCCAAAAGCACACCTAAATGGGCATGTAATAGAGAGTTTGCGCAAGGCCTTTTTCCGTTATAGTTATGATCTACTTTAAGCTAAAAATAGTGTACAGGAAAAATCACAGCAGAGTGCTTGTGCATTGCATTTCTGCCTTACAATTAAGTTATATGACTTGAGTAAAAGTAGCATGTTCACACAATAAATACCTAAACAGAGGATGATTGCTCAGACAAATAACAAATGCCTAAACAGACAACAATACACGAAGGTTATACCTAATGATCTAATTTTTAATTCACAATTACATTAGTTTTCAAAAAATTGTTAACTTATTGACTTGTTTTGAACAAATAAGTCAAAATACACATACTTTTATCTAAAAATTAGTAGATGTCCCGATTTGAAAAAAAAATCGTCACCTTAGATATGTATCAAGTTCAAATCTGATCTCTCCTTGCACTCAGCTCCTGGAAGTAATCCCTGGTCACATGGTCATCCATGATCACCAATCAATCATTGGTTAATTACTTGTGCATGCTTAATTAGGCAGGAGTAGCTCTAACTAGTGTCATTCAGTGGTGACTACAAAAAGAACCCTTTTGAATCACCACAATTTTAAAACACATTTTATTCTTTTATAATAAAAATTTGATAGAAATGTTTATTACGAGTGAACAGTGGCGCGATATCGAGGCAAAAATAAGAACAAATTTAAATAATATTTTACTCAATAGATGGAGCAACAACCGCATAAACACATCCAACATTTATTTTTCTTACCATATTTATTAGCTGATTATATCACCTTTAAGGTTGATGTAATACGTAGACTAATTTAATCCACTTTCTTTTTATTTATTTTTTTAAAAATCCAAAATACCCTCTTTAAGAACCCACATCTCTAACATAACTAATGCTTCCTTCCTCTCATAAAGGTGAGCAAATGGACCAGATAGACTTGTCTGACATCAATCTATAATCTACTACACGGATCTTATGGTTCCTTCGCTACTAAAATACCTTTTAAAGACAACTAAATCCCTCGCTATATCTCTCAAGGCAGTAATTTACAACGGCGCATCTTTAAATTTTTTTCATCTTTCCCGCGTAAATTATTTAAAAAATTCAGAGCGAACTAATTTAAATGTAATGTAGCTAAATTAAACACATAAATAACTCATAAAATCACATTAATATTTAATATTTTAAACGCATTTGTAAAATGTAATTCCTGGACCGTAAAGTAGTTTCCATTTTTAATCTCTGAACACAGCCTGTTTCACTTAAAATTTTGTATAAAATTTGAAGGCGAGACGGTTAATCCCGTTTCGCCTAATCGAAACTATAATTGATGAAATGGAAAACCTGAAAATGCTAATGACGTAAAGATTAAAATCAAAAATAAATACACACGGAAAAATTCCAAATAACAATTCGTATTTTCAGGTTTTCCATTTCACCGATTCCAGATTTAATCAGGCAAAATGGAATTGACTGTTTCGCTTAAAAATATTCAAAATTTTTTAGACAAAATCGTCTGCCTCTTTTATTCTGTTTGCAAAGATGCAAAGCAGTGTGGGAATACTAGATATAAAATAAGCCTATTAAATTTCCAATATTCCATAATTCCCTAGTACGCAACAATAAAGCTTGTGCAAATGACTGAAATTCTTTACGAGATCAATTTTGAACTTGAACTTTTCAAACTCGACCATTTTTCAACACGCCGCTTCGAGGCGAAATGTAATATTTTGATAGTTGTTTAAAGGATCGAGCAAAAGCTTAAATTGAAGCAGGATGAGAGTAAAAAAGAGAAACGACAACGAGTTAAGACCTTGTATAAGTCGATCAATCATTGGTAGCCAGGAGGCATCCGTGATGGAGTGGACAAGAGTTCGCTTAACACGATTTATCAATCGAACTTTAAATCTTGCTACCATCATTCAATTTGTTTGGTCGTCAGGTCGTGACTCGAGGGGGTCGGTGACGATGTCCATTAATGAGGAGAAACGTCTTCAACTGCAATGTTGAGATAAGACAGAAATGATGGCGGATTCTACTTAACTTATTGACATGCTCTGCACTCGAGTCTTAGTAACTAAAGGTACTTTGCAAGAGAAAAAGACTCATCCTTTAAGACATTTCCAACTGGTTGAAAAGTAGCTTCGGATTAAAGGGATAAAACTCTCATCCAATGACAACAAAGGGCCTTTACTCGCAAGATTATCGTCTTTGTAATATATTTTATAATAATGATAATAACATTTTTATATTATTTTATCAAATTGTTATTAATATTTTATCGTTCTCTCGAGTAAAGGTCACAGGTCAGAGGTGTTAATGGAAAGTATCTATATATGTATGATCTCTTTTATATATTAAAATAATTTCTGCATACATTTAAAATTTATTTATATGCATTTTAAGAGAAATTGATTTTTTATTTTGTTTTTCTTTTAAAAGAAAGAGAAAAAGGAGAGAATTTTTTAAAGTTGAAGATACAATAGATGTGAGAAACGGTGTAATCTTTGCAGCAGTAATTGAATTGTCAATTCGGATTGTGGACGGGTCCCATCTGTGTCATTTAAACTGATGACCGTTGGATATGAAAGTAGACATTCTCTATTTACACAGACTTAATAAAACAGTTACAAATCACGTGCTGTGGAATCCTAAAAATGATTCAGTTGCAATTTTTTCCTTTTCTTCTTTCTCCATTTTTTATTCCAAATCATTAAAACCATCGTGCAAAAATCCTTGTCTGAATATTAAGCTTAAAATTGAGCTTAAAAACATCTGCTATTGGCACGTGACAAGAATTTAAACATATCACATTATTTACATATTGAAATTCTGATTATATTCAATTTATCAATATATCAATTTATCAATTTTTCAATTTTTCAATTATATGTTAAGATATCTAATTTCCAAATTAAGACTAAATTCTTAAATGGGGATAGAATTCAGGATTAAATTGTAAGTTTGCGTGCAAGGCTTTGTAATTAGCAACCGCAGAATAAAGCAGCAGGCCGCTCTTTAGGCATCGATTGGAAGCAAATGGAGTAAGCGTCAAATAACCCTAACTGACCATTGCAAAGGAAAGCTCCATTCAACTGATCCTTACATGGATTATGTTGAAAAACACTTGATTTAATATGATTCATCCTTACGTGTCAATCAATCTCACACCATCGTTGATCATTTCAAACTTCCAAATATTTTTTTTATCTATTTGTCCCTTCGTCCAATTTTGGCACAAGTCCAAATTGCAAAAGAAAAAATTGAAAAAGATTGAAAAAATCGTCAAATGAAAGGAAAAATTGGCACCGAGAGACGAAAAATAAATTTCCTTCTTCAACTCAATACTCAATAGATATCGGTGAATAGAACCCGGATTACAGCACCAACTGGTAAAAGCAAAAAAGATCACATGATTAATATCACTTCTCACAACCTCCCTAACTCTATTGTAATGTTCGTCTCACCTTTAACCCTTTTCTTCTTGCTGTCCAATATAATTAATATTCGGCTTGCGGTCATATAAAGCTTGTATTTTTCTACTTTCTGGATCATTAATTAGAAAATGTGTCGAAATTTCATGTTCGACATAAATTTCCGAAACCACCTGCTTTGTTCACGTGCTAAAAAATATTTTATACCTTGTATATCGGTGAATTTATCAGTGTTACAGTGTATTGAGTAAGATAAAGATTTTTTTATCTTTTTCTTTGGGGATTATTGATGAGTCCTTGACACGGACGTTAAATTAATTCAAAAAGAGGCTTAGAAATATGCGCGTGCATCACATTGAATATCTAATCTTGCTTCATCCTCAATGTCAATGAATTGATGATTCAGCAGTGAACGCGGTCACAAAGAGTGGACGAAGCGCCCCATCAAATGTCGCTTCACTGCATAACATTGTAAAAGCTCCTCCTCAAGTGCGGCTGCACCGCATTCACCACTCAAATTAACGAGTGATTAAACGAATGTAATTCAAAGTGATTGTAATTTTGCACGTGTCGTTGTAGAATTTAGGTGTTGAAAGCACTTTTGAACAAATCTATTTGCGAATTTTTTGCGGGTATTAATCCTTTGTCTAATGGAAGAATGCGATGTGTGGCTAATTATCTTAATGAGTGAAACGTTTGTTCAGTGTGTGATAAATGGAAAGTTGAGAAGTGACAAGTAAGTAGAAAAGCCGACTTGAATTTCACTTTTGTTTTGGGATTACAGAAATCCAAGCTTTGATCCGTTTTTTCATTTTTTTAAATAAATAAAATTTAACACAATTTTTATATTTAATTTTATAATTTATATAAAAGATCAAAGAAGAATATTTGTTTAATGATTCAATCCAAATTCAGCACTCGAAATCAAAATTTGTTTAAAAAAATAATGAAATTTTTATGATTGAAAATGCCTTAGAAATAAAGAAAAAAACTCAATTTTTAAGGAATTTCTTACAAACCAACACTTCTTTTACTCATCCTCTCTTCTTCAGAGCAAATATAATTTTTTTTCTTCAAGAGTAAATGACGCTTGCATTCCGTGCCTTTGAGGAAATGTCTGTAGCTGCTGGTTTCAATTTTATATGAACCAAACAAAATTTCTCATCATATAAACTGCAAGTGTGAAACACATTTCTCTTTTTGCGATTCAACATCGAACAATTCGACATTTCAAGTAAAATTTGAAGTAAAAAGAAAAAAGATACAAATCTATTATTTGCATAATTTTTTTTCTTTCGTCAAAACTTTTTATGAAAATAAAAAGTTTGCTCGTGCGAGGGAAGAAAATATCAAAAATCAGTAAGATTTTTACTCAAGCATATGACATGCATTGTATTCACGTGATTGATTGCATAATCGAAGATGAAAAAGTCGATCGCAACGTTTTGACATTTCATGTCACTAAACTCAAAACGTATCATCACTTGCTTACCATATATCACATCAATGAGTTTCCATCAAGCTCCTCATTTATATTTAACTCACTTTTAAAGCGCTTTTTATAGACACTCTAAAACTTTATCCTTTTATCTACTTCCTTTTATTTATTAAATTCACTTAACCCTTTTTGTGTAAAATAAACAGCATCTGTTCTTGATGTTTTTTTTTAAAAACCTAAATCATTATTTATGTTTATTTTTTCGAGTTATATTTTAAAAACATATTTTCTTCGCTTGGGTAATTATTATAGAGGACATTTTGTTGAAAGGTTTTGTGATATTTATTTAAAAATGAAGAAAGTGAAAATGTCTCAAGTTTGTCACCTATTTTTAATGGGTTTCAATGCATGAAAAGAGAGGAAAAACTCGTTAATGTTTCTAAGTCACTGGCATGTGAACGTGTGAAACATAGTCAACGAAAGGTATCGATTTATATATGTACACTATATTTTTTTAACATTTTTAAAATTCTTTAATTCGTTTAAGCAAGTATCATAAATTTATTAATTATTTAAAAAAATTCAAATTGTAATTATCAAAGCACATTCAACTAGTAAAATATTTACATAATTAAATTATAATCAAAAGTTTTGTTACAATTACAATTTTTTTTTACCTATTATAGGTGCACTCAAAAATGATTTAGTATAATTAACCTAAATCCAGTTACTTTTCGAATGTCGTTTATCATGGTGTCAAAGCGCCGAACTAAAAATGTCGTTCTCAAAGCAATCGCCGTTTTAAAATCTCAAAAACTGAAATATACATCTCAATAAGTAAAATTATATCGATGTATTTTCAAATTCAAACTAAACCGAAATTTCATTTCAGTCGTAAACAAAAATCCGCCATTTTGGTTGCGTCACATCTTTGAATTTTTCAAATCCGATCACAACTTTCGAATAGTGTGCGATTCAGATCAAAATTAAATCAAAAATAAACTTCATACTAACTAAATCATTTTATTAAACGCACCTGCTATATTTTATAACATTTTAAAGCAATTATTAAGATTTTTTTCTGTTTGAGTCAAACATATGAAAAGATTCAAGATAGACAGATAAAATAGACAAGCAAAACGAATGCTAAAAGGCACCTAAAAAACAATGACCTTTCATTAATCATCTCCAAAATAGCAAAATTAAATTCAAATACGAAATGTTAAAAAAAAATTAATTTACATAGAAATAAATCACTAAGCTCTATAAAGCTTACGATAAAATTTATCTATTGCTTATGGAAATGAGGATCACAACCCCTTTTTTATTTAAACAATATTTTAAGTTTGGTGTGTTTTCAAGGCGAGTTCTTCATCTACATCAGCGACTAATAAAAATTTCAAACGACCTGATTGTGCGATGCGACGCTGGTACGGGATCCGGGAAGGCTGGGAGAGTTCTTTTAAGGGATGGTGATGATGCATTTTCATTCTCATAAATAATTTGGTCTGCACAAACAACAGAATGCCCCCATGCTATTGTATAATGTCCGCTTTCGGCGTCGACGTTGCCATCTTATCACCGTTTCTTCAATGAATGCTTGGTTT
The DNA here is from genome assembly GCA_034687075.1 of Geophilus carpophagus. NCBI lineage: Eukaryota > Metazoa > Arthropoda > Chilopoda > Geophilomorpha > Geophilidae > Geophilus > Geophilus carpophagus. Next base: position 12,782 of record JAQFZN010001511.1, read on the forward strand.
TTACCTATTAAAAGAAAATAAATTATTTTTCTTTTGTTGATTTAGAAAAGATTTTGCTTTTAAAATTTATTATTTATACATAAATATCTCATTTAAATTTTATAGTTTAATGCGTCAAAACTCGAGGTTTCTACTGCGCTTTTATAATATATAAATAAATAAATAAATCCTAACTTCAAGTGTTAGAAACAGATCGAATTTTTAAAGTGAGTATAACGGTCATTTTGGATTTTAGAAACTCTTGAAGCAAGTATGAATGAATGGTATTAAGAATTATTTAACGATACGGACGAGTTTGTTTCAGTCAGTTGCAACAGCACGTAAACATCTACTCAGTTGAGTGCGTTGGAATTGATTAAATTCGATGAACCATCGTAAAACTAGTTTTAAACCCTATCATTATCAGCTTGGAAGCTGCATTTATAACTCCAAGAAAACTATAATCATTGCATGATGGCATCACAAATCTATCTCGTCCAAAGAGCTCATGTTACATCAAGACGTTTATCATCATTCTGATAATCGATAAGATGTGTCACATTTGGTAACCAAAAGAGATCTCGTTTTCCATTCTTTATAACCTATCATGACAGTCGATTATAACGAGAATTTATGTCTACTTATTCGTATTACTGGCATCTTCTTGTGCCTGGAAGTAAGTTATGCCGTAGTATTTCGATTAAAGCAAATAAGATATCCGTAACTCGAAAATTAACATCAGATTTCAAGTTTTTGTTAAGTTATGACGAAATTGAAATTTCAATTTGTTTGTTTGTTATCTTTGAAGATTTGGATCGGCTTGGAATAAAGTCGAGAAGCAAGGCCAATATTGAACAGGTAAATATGCCTCAAGTAGATTGAAATGTTGATATTCAAAAAACAGCATAATAAATTTCGAGTTTATAAGCGTAAAGTTAACTTGAGTAAGCAGTAAGTTTAATGTTTTCTCAAGTAACTTTTAATGAATAAAAGCTTGTATTTTTATTGATTACTAATAATTAGCAACAAGTGACGGAAAATATTTAGCATTTGGTGCTATTTTAAAGCTGGAAACCTATTGGATTTTGGCAATAATTTCCGGTTTTTAAATCTGATTATTGAAATTAAATTTGAATATCAGATCGTTTTAAGTCATCAATGAGCCGGCATATGCAAGAAGTTAATTATTATGTAATTCAATTGTATTTTTTTTTAATTATTCTACATTTAAACACGCATTTGAATAAACTTAAACTTTAGTTTTTAATCAATTTGCAAATTCGTGTATATTTTAAATGCAAATTATATTTTTTCAATTTAAAACAAATATGTAAATGTTGAAATAAATATAATAACAAAAGTAAATGTCAGTTTTTATTATCTTTAAGAAAGAAAAAAGAAACTACCATAAACATAAAATGCAAATTGCAATAATTCTGGTAGAAAAAGGTCAAACCCTAAAGGTGTAGAACAACAAATATCATTAAACCAGACCTCGTTAGAAAAAAATCAATAAAAAAAATAGTTAATATTTATTTTTATTATTCCAAAGCTTTAAAACCCAAAATGAGCCGTAAAAAGTACCCGTAAATATTATTAAATAAATATATTAATTTTATATGTCTATTGCTATTTCAAGCGCATTTCAATGCAAGTTGGCATAGATTCAAAAGCGAAATAAAAAGATTTGTTTTTATTCCTGTCTCCTTTAACCCTAAAAGACCTACCATTTTCTTCTTTGGGCATGAACTCTTGCATTTCAGCGAGAATGGAGCCAATTTCTTGAGCATCCCTTTTAGTTGATACATAAAAATGAATAATTAATTTGTGTTAAATGAAATTGAAGAGATAAACAAATTTAAAGATGGAGAAATAAAATGAAAGGTTTAAATTGAAGCGTAATGGCTGCACACCAACAGATGTCAAATTGAATGTCACTGATGGTGGACGGTCAAATGTTGCTTTTCATATGGCATAAAATGAAATAGAGGTGTGTTGGTGTCGTAAAAAAACGTTAGTATCCGGTTGGAAATATGACCTCAAACGCAAATAAAAAAAAATAATAAAATGACAAAATCTGGTGTGTAATTTACCTGTCGATGCTTCGAATTTCTTCATCGTTAAAATCAGGTGCAAAAGGATTGCATAAAACTAGTTGGTTAAGTACGCACATTCCCGAAGGCCCTGGTTTTGTTTCTAGTTAAAATTTAGAGAAAAAATATCTGATTAATGAAATTTTTCAGAAAATCTTTTCAAAAATTAAGATAAATTATTGTTTCTCTATTTTCCATTTTAAGATGATTTAAAGATGTAATAAATGTTCAAACTTTTGATTTTATTTGTCAAATCAATGTTTCTTCTACCTAACACACTTGTTTAACACCTATTGGTTTTATGAGCCACCTATTCTCTACTTTTTTTATTCAATAAAGCAGTGATCAGTCTTTTTATTTCTTGTAGCATCTGGTGGCCATTTTCCCATCAGGGGATAAGGTAAGAAATTGAAAAACAGTTGCAGCTGTTACCATCTTGAAACCTACATTTAAAGGAATGCTAGTATAAAACTAGAGAAAAATATTGTCTAGTGATTGGTATATTACTATAACCAACCTTTAAACACTTATTTTCTCTCAAATATCTACTGGGATTTGAACTTACAACCTTGCACACTCAGGAGCAAAGTGTTTTGCCACTCAACCAC
>JAQFZN010001512.1:0-15461 GCA_034687075.1 Geophilus carpophagus
AAAAAAAATTAATATAACAAACAGATAAAATAAAATATGTGAAAATAACTTTCATTCAGAACAATAACAAACCAAAATGGACCTCACAAATTGCATCAATGTAAAAAATAAACTTACGATATGAAGACTTTCCAGAGACTGCTTGATACAGAAAAGAAAGAATATACCAAAGTAAAGTGATTGGTTGAGTAACCAGAGTGCAAAAAGTGGGCACAAAAAGAAGAAAATTTGAAAATATTTGAGTGCCTACATTTTCTTAAAAAAATATTCTTATTTATACAAATTTTATAAATACTAATTATTGTTTATATGTTTTAAATAAATTAAAATTCGCTAGTGCAGATAAACGTGGGCGAGCTTACTTTGTATCGCTTGCCCGAGTCGTTCATCCAGTAAACAAGGAGGGCCTGAGCCAGCTTTTTTGCAATTCATATAACACAAGTGGTCTAAAGTACATCTAGTGCCTGAAAGGGGAAATCAACAACTTAACTCAACCAATTTTAATTTCACTCCTACCGGATCTTCACCATTTTTAACCTTAGATAATCCGCACAAGCAAATTTATGCAAATTTACTTGTATAAATAGCAGATTATATGCAAAAAATTATATATGTTTAAAATTAAATAATTTAAACACCACTTCAGTCTCTTTGATATACAATGAAATTCAAAAAATAATCAAAGTGCATTAAAAAAACATTTGTTGTGCAAAATAAAAGTATATTATTAAGTTTACACTAATTTGATGAATATTAAATAAGGTTCTAACCACTGAGTAATAAAGGAACAACTCCAGCATCAACCAAACTCTTAATATGTTCATCAGTTCCTTTTGCTAAACTGCCTAATGTTGCTGCTGCCTCAATTAATAACTCAACACTTGATTTTTCGTCCATTAAAGTTTGAAGTAACCTTAAAAAATGATTAAAAATTAAAATTTATGCCATCAATTCAAAATTTTAAAAAGAAAATACCTTGATACGACTCCCATTTGAATAACACATGTTTTTTGTTTGTTACTTCCAATAACTGAATTTTTTAATTGACTAAATAAAAATAAAATGTCAAATTTTATTTTAACTTTTACGAACAAATTAAAAAGAAATACACACATTACTGCATCTAAACATTGTGTTTGGTCCGTTGAATAAAGCTGATCAATGTACATTCTGTTGCTTTCAACGTCCTAAAGAGCCAGAATTTAATGAGATTCATTCTTCATTTGTTTACAGATAACAACAATAACACTTGTCAGTGCTTTGGTGCTCATTTTGAAACATTATTTAATAAATATTGATTCAATATATAACTATTCTTACCATGTAATGCTGAATCACTGAAACCATTTTGTGAAATAATACAAAATTTAAAGGTACTAAAGGTTAGAAAAGGTTCTTAATAAAACAACTGTTGATAAATAACCATGAGAAAATGGAAACCAGACAAACACCAGTCGCTCACCGGAAGTTAAATTAAGTGTGAAACGTCTAGCACAAGACTCATTCCTAAACTTAAACAACAGCGCCAGCCTGTAATAAAAAGCGACACTTTAAAATTCTCATAAATATTCATCATTTATTCACAAAATGAATCAAATTTAATTATTTATTCATGTTTGATTGTGTGTAGTGTATAATGTCAAACAAAAAAATAAAGATAAACACAAACTTTTTAAAATATCTTAAATTTTCTTGCATTGCATAAATAATCAATCAGTAAAAAAAAAAATAACATAATAATAATAATAATAATAGTTGGCTGTTAAATAATCAAGAAAAACAAAAAAAATTCATCCACACCTTCCCAAGTGCAACTATTACAAATAAGAGTAATAATTAATTAATTAAATTATTAGTTTGGCTTTTTAACGATCACATTCATTTCCTGCACATATTCTAAAAATTACAAAAGAATAAACAAAGGCACTTAAACATTTCTCAACAAGCGAGACAATATCTACAGCAGGAATTTTCTTCGCTAATAAATTTGCATTGATGTTTGACAAGATTAGTAAAACAATTTCCCTTGCCCACTCCAATTTTTCTCAAAACAAACTGCTAAGCTTCTTCATTTCATTTTGCTTCCATGCTGGCAGAACATAGAACTCAGTCGGCGACATTCCAAGCGCTTCCTAAATAAATATATAAATAAATAAATTAATTAATTCCAACTTAATCATTTAAAAATAAATATTTTACTTCAAAATCACTATCATCTAAATACGATTCTATTCTGGCTGGATCCACACCTTCAGGAAGTGGCTGCGATTGAAGTTCAGCCAATGTGTAGTGACTTCTAGAGATATCTGGCAAAACATCACTAACAAGAGGACAATCATTCGGCTTTTTACCATCCTAAAATTAAAACAAATTGATTATACATAATTAAAATTTATTAATAAAGTATTTTAAATCTTATGTAAACAAACCTGACTGTTTAATTCAGTTACATCTTCCATTACTTCCCATTTAGGAAAGATGTTTGTAAATCTCAACGGTTCTAAACCAGCACTCACTAAATATGCGTTAGGTGGCTCGGAACTATTTTTTTCTAAAAAAGTAAAAAAATATTAATATAAAAAGAAATAAATATTTGTATTATATACCATTGCAATAGCTGATTGCAGTTTCCATAGCTAAACGCCTATCTAAATTCCACCTCACTTTCGCAGACCCGGTAGCGACATTATCGTTATCATCGCTCGCTTCAGGCCACCATCCTTGCCATAAATAAACATCAACTTCATTATCAAGTAAAAAGAGAGCAGGTTGGTCGCAATTGTAGAGATCACATTGAAGAACAGGAAACGGAACTGAGAAAGACGATGAGCGAAAAGAACATTGAACTTCGTTGGCAACAAAAGCGCCCGATACAGAGCTCAAGTGATAAAGACGAGGAGTAAAATCAAATGATTGCAAACCTAATAAATAAATAAATAATAAATACATTTGTAATAAAAACATTCCGCCATTTTAACTTACTGCCCAATAAAGTAAAATATTTCCCATCGCCATGCAATCTGTGAAAAAACAACTCATCTTCATTTCCTTCTGTCACTTCGGTAAGTTCTAACTGTGCGTTGCATTCGAATCCAAACTCGAGAGGGCGCCTAAAAATTCAAAATTAAATGTATAGAAATAATATTTAAAATTTTATCAAGTTTATTTTTACCTATCTCTGACAATCTCTGCGCAATTCAAAGCCACCTGACGTGTTTGAGGTGACGATTTAGCCCCATGCCAAACATAAATCGACCCATCTCGAGGATCGATCAGAACTAAGCTACCACGACTTCTTAATGACGATTTACGCGGTTCAACTTCAATTAGACAAGCCTCGCTCTCAACTCGACTTCGAACAATAAACAAATGAGGTTGAGCATTTTTTTTCCAATTTTTTCCGCCGTCTGAATTTTCTTCTTCATCTACTAACAATCTTCTTTTGCCTCTGTGAATGATCATGGACCCATCAAAGAGACTAAGGAAGCACGGATGTTCGTAACCTTCAGCCACTCGAACGTGGGGTCCTCTTTCTTCGTCCAATTCCACCGTCATCAAAGCAGAAGCGCCTTTATCGTTGACGGTTGAATCAGAACCTTGCCAGAAAAAATATGCGCACCGTTCACGACCCACAAATGAATGTCGAGACATTTGTCCAGCTAAATTGCGGCCTAAATAAAAATAAATTTAATATTTAATAAAATTCAATTAAATTTTAATCGAAAATGTAATTTTTAAACAATATTTACCAGTAACAGTGACCATATATTGCCACCTAACAACGTACGTATCACCACTGTGAAATTGTCCCCAACTTTCTCTAGGAAGCAGTTTGTATAATTTTTCTCTCACATGCCACACTTTGATGCCCAACGTGGTGATTTCATAATGTCGCCGCGAATCAGCATCAAAATACGACTTTCCACGTCCTAAATGACTTCCTTCCAAAATTAAATCGGGCTCAGTTATTGTTTTGCCAATCAATTCCTTCACATCACACGGCACCAATTCAGGTGATTCTGCTTTATCCTATAAATAAGATAAATAAATTGATTAAAAATTGATTTAAAAATCATTAATTTATTAATACCGTTTCTTTTTCCATGCTTTTAACTCGAATAAGTCTCTGTGCGTCGGGCCAATCAACAAATTTCTCCTTAAACAAAATCGTTTCCATATGTTGATTGACCTTACCAAACAACGCCCACGAAGGCCTTTGTGCACCTTGTTTGGGTTCTTTGCTTGTGAGTGTTGGGTGTAGAGGATTAATGCTACATTCCGAGTAGTTGTACCCCTGGTCCCAGAGTTGTTGCGCCAAATGAATTCCCACCCTTCTCAAAGGTGTCGGCGCCAACTTTCCTTGCCAGACGTACATCTCGGATCCGAAATCGAACACGAGAACCTTTTTCGAGTCCAAAATGTCGATTTTCGGTAGTGTTCCCCAGCACTTAGGGTGAGGCACAAGTCGGTCTTCCTCAACTTCGTACACCATGTTTGTATCTACGATGGCAGTTTCGTATAATTCATCTTCTTTTGGATTTTCAGCTTCACCTATTTCCGATGAATTTCCTTTCAATATTTCCAAACATCGCATTTCGTCTGACGATCCACAATGTTTTTCTTCATCAACAATAATTACTTGTGCGTTAGCATTGAGGCCTAAATCCCTTTTACTCTGAATGATATTGAGCACATCTGTTCCCTTTGATTTTTCAATCACATTGGAAAATTTTCCAATCCAATTAAAAACCTCTCGTGGAGTAACAAGGATATAGTTATCGCCTCTATTCATGCTTTCAATGCAGGGTTTCACCAAACGTGTTTGCACGTGTCTCCGACCTAAATAGATAAGTTTAAAAATTTTTAAAAATAAATTATAATATTTTTATGTGATTTTATTTCATGATTCAATATTTAAACCTTTTATCTGCATCAACATGAGATCTTTAAAAGGTAAAAGTGGACCACTAATCGTAGAAGCGCCTTTTCGTAACGAAATAGCAGTAAAGTCTTCTTTACTGGCCAAACCTGCCAGTGCTGACACAGCCAAACTTGTATTCTGAGCAACTATTTAAGAAAAACATTAATTAATTAATATTTAAGAAAATATCGTTATTTTTAATGAAAATCTCACTCTGTTCAGTTTTGACCCTTTTAAATTCTTTTTCCGCGACACCGGTTTTAACTTCCACATATTCATTTTGAATATCTGTTCGAGAAGCCAAAGCTTTCACTGGATTCCGTGATGACGCTGCAGTTCTGCGTTGTCTCACAATATCTCTCTTCTGCACCAACCTAAATAAAAATGACAAAAAAATTAATTTATGACTGTCTGATTTACACTTGGTAAACGAAAAATAAAAACTCTTTTATTTAATGAAAAGATTGTAAATTACATTTGATGTGACGCAGACATGACTTGTTGAAACCCATCCTCACTAATCTCGACATTTTCTTGCCGTTTATCACAACTTAACGATTCAAAAAAAGCATGAAACGATTCATCATCTGCTTTAGGGACCGTTACACGACTCGAAGGCACTGATGGCAATTCTTTATTATTAGAATTATTATTTTCACTGGGTTCTTTTAGTAAATTGCAAGCAGGAACTGATGCACTCCTCTGTACTGGACTAGAACAGTTCAACTTTTCTTTTTGCTGTTGATGAAAAGCTCTGAAATCCGTCGTCTCACTTTTAAAAATCGTAGCTTTAGGAACACATCGAACTCGATCCGTTGTAGGAATTTCCATTTCGGTACAACCCATTCGACCAGCAACTGTAAACTGAGCACTATCTTTTTCTTCAACTCTTTGTTTCCATCCTTCTTGAGCAATTTCTAATTTCGAAATTCGATCAACGATAGACGAAGGTCGATGTTCACGATCCCGTCTCTAAAAAAATAGTTATAATAAATAAAATAAATAAACATATTAATATCCCATTTTATTACACCTAATAAAAATACGTACACTTTCTCGAATTTCCATCAAACTCTTCGCGTGTCGATCTCCATTTTCAACTTTAACTTGAATCATCTCTTCTTTAGAAATAACATTAATTCTTTCCTTCCAATTTTCTTCACCATGTTTACGTAAAGCAGCCAACCGATCCGCAATTGATATCTTGTTTTCAGAGGACGAGTCATCATCTATTTTCTCCAGCTCGAGTTTAGTGATGGGAGCAGTTGAGCTTCTTTGATGCAATTGGTTCACGCTTCTGAGCTGTGTAGGTTCGGTGAAGGAGGATGAATCCATGCCAATAGAGTCATACAACTCACACATGCTCCGCCTACACAGAAAGAAAAGTAAAGTAAAAGCACCAGGTGTTCACTATCAAGGACATTATTTTTATCTGCAAAACTAAACTAACAATAACACTCAAAATACTAAATTTAAAAAAATAAAAAAATTGCATACAATAAATTTTCACCAAAAACAATAAACAGAATAGGTGTGATAAATCTCATTAATCAAACTCAAATCTTATCACATCTTTAAATTGATAATAATAAAAATAATAAAGCATAAATATTAATAAAAAAATTAATTCCAATGATTAAATAACAACTTACACGCTTCAGGCCATCATTGAAACAAGAAAATTTGTTATTAAATGAAATAAAAACGCCTTCCTATCAGGAAACGGAAAAGGAAAAAGAGACCCCTTGAGCGATGCCTTAACTGTGTGAATGACTCACAAATCAAAGTAGGTCAAAAAAAAGAAAATAAAAAAATTGGGTGTGGAGTACAAGGGCAAAGTACAGAGATAGGCGATTGCAAGTTGAGAAGTCTTTTACGAAGTCAAATTTCTTCTCTCCCTAATACTTTTGTATCATCAAAATGGATTCTTCCAACGTGATGCAAAGTAGAGGAAAACTATTTTAATACTTGATGATGCAAGTATAAGGAAATGTGATGGGACTGTAAACAAGTTGATTAATATTTTTTTATCATTATATTTATTTTATAATATTTTTTTATCTGAGTTATGAGATAAAGGTTAAAGGTTTTAAAGCTGCAGGTAACTTTAAATTTTTCTTTATTTATTTTTTTATTTTTTTTTTCAAATTTTATGTACAAACCGGTACCTTTCATCCTTTCTTCGCAGCGCAGCATTTCTTCTACGATTAATGGCTTCGTTTTTAATGACTCGTCTAGAAGCGTGACCAGGCCCTGAAGAATCTTCATCGTTACTTGATGAATACACGATGGTAGCACGTTGGATTGGGGTCGGTGGATGCACTTTAGGTGGTGAATGAGCTACCATTTGTTCATCATTTGTTTCGTTTAGAGAGATGTTTACATTTAGAGAGCCAACTTCGGTATCTGTGTCTGGCAAAAGAACAATTTCATTAGAAAAATATGCACAACAAATTTTTTTTTTAATTCTTTGTTATTTTTCAAAATAAATTAATTTTTTATTTTGGTTTTTACTTTTATCATTTTCATTCACAATATTTTCCATTTCTGCCCATGTGATTGGTTGAGTTTTAAACCTGGGGCTCGACCGCCTTAAATTTCTCACTTCAATTGGAGTATTTTGTTTATTCAAAGCTGAAAATCTTTCTTCAATAACTTTTTGATCAAAAAGTTTAACTCGTTCAGCCAGTGACATCTTACACGGATCCTCTTCTGAATCTGAAGACGATTTCTCTTTCGATTTATTTTCATCGTGTAAATCATGAATTTCGTTCAACGTCACTGGTTGGGTCCGTGATCGTTGTAAGGCATGACCCATAAAAGCGGGTCGGGGTATATCATCATCAGTATTCGAATGTCGATCCCCAGGAAGAGGAAATTTTTTCCTTGTAAGTGGACTGCTGGGAGGCGGTTTTGGTATACTTTCCTTATCGCTAAACCCATTCACGCGAGACAAAAATGTCTGTTTTAATTTCTGTACATGATTTATACTAAAACATAAAAAAGAAGAAAAATAAATAAATTTCAAATTCGACAATAAAAAACATTTAATTTACTTAGTCGATTCGACAACTTCCTCCATAGTAATAGGTTGTGTATGAAATCGTGGTGAAGTTCTTCGATTAATTCGAGTGACTGAAAACTGTTCAAGTCGTGATGTAATTTGACTTTCGGTCACTATAGCTCCCGGGAGAGATGTTCCTCTGGGAGTTGATGGTCCGGATTTTCTAACATCGTCAGCTAAACGTGTTTCCATTTGAAAAATCCTTTCTGCAACTGACATTCGTCTTTCCCCACTCACTTCAGGAGTATCAACTAAATCTACTAAAACAGTAGGTTTGCGTGGAGTTTCTTCCTGAGGTGCCCGCGCTTTAATTATACCTAAAAAGTTAAAAATTAAAAATTATTTTCTTTTTATTAAATCAAAATTTCGGTTAGAAAAGATCCACAAACGACATTTGCGACTCTTTTCTATCCATCTCATTGTCTAAATTCATAAAATCATACTTTGAAACTCAGTAAACGGTGTCGCCAATGGATGAACATCTTTCGACCTCTTTTTAAGAATCGACGGTAAGAGTGGTGTGCTAACATTATCCTTATCCGACGATTCACTCCCCTTATCCCCTTTCTCTCCATCCTTTCCCTCCAAATCCTCCGATCCCCTTCTTGTCGTAACAAGCGATGATCGTCGTGCAGTTGGTGGTGTGACATCAACCGAGGAATTTTTCAAAATCGACATCGGATGTTCTTCAATCTTTTGCTGTTTCTTCAAAATCGGTTTAATCTCATCAAAAACATGTTCCTCACTCGACATCCTCGACATACCACCACCACCACTACTACTATTCTCGCTCGCCTCATCATCAGTACTTCTCATCGATTTCAAAATCGGTCTCGGCCGATCCGATTCTTCAATACTACTCCTCTTTTTCAAAATCGGTCGGGGATCCCCACCTTCCATGCTACTTCTCCTCTTTAAAATCCCATGATGTGGTTCATCAAAATCAGCGTGTGGAGCTTTAAGAATCGACTGAGTCTTGATCCCATTATCGATACTGGGTCTTTTTCTTAAAATCGAAGTCGGTTCATCATCTCTGGCCTTATTAAGCGCCACCTGTGAAACGATTCCTTCATCAACTGAGGGTCTTTTTAATATGGAAAACGGTTTCTTCTTTCTCTCATCATCCGATGACCTTATTCGTTGAGGGCTTCCATCAAAATCAACCACAGGTGTCATATACGCATCTTCGTCCGACTCAGAAACGGGTTTGGAATTCGCATCCTCTTCTTCACCATTTGTATCCATTTGGCACACTTGACTTTCTGCTACTTCAGCACCTTTGATTCTAATTCTAGAAACGTGCTGTTGGCCAGGTTGATAATGCGCAGGGGTAGAGTGAGGTGGCTTGGCAGTGATATTCACTATACTCGATCCGTTGACTGTTTTTGTCACGTGTGGTGATGTAATAACCGCCTGCTGGGTGACATCGGAATCCGAAGTCGACATGAGGTCAGAGTTCAGTGCGGCGTGAGTCAACGTGTCCATCTTTTCTGTGGTTTCTTTGACAAGTTGTGTTAACTCGTTGACCCGTTCTACTGAATCGGCGTTGTTGTTGTCGTTGCAAATAGGATTTTTCGATGTTTCGGTCACGTGAAATCTGACTGTGAAAGAACTTGGTGCGTAAAAAGGAGGCACGTCGGTGCTTTTAGTCGATTCCGAGCTTTTTTCATGCTCATCGTGATTAATCGTTTGCGCTAATCGACTATTTCGTAGCACTTCTGGTATTTCTGGTCGCTTGAGGGCCACTGGTCGTTGCAATTTTCGTTTTAAATCGAAATCCACATCTCCAGGTACGCGAAAGCTTGACCCTTCGCTTAATGCTGTCGCTTCTCTTGGACTTTCACATTTTTTGGCTTGTCTCCACATTTGCAAGGAATCATCTACAAAAATAAAACAACATCAGTCACTAAATTAAAAAAAAAAGGAAAGAAAAAATCTCCCACGTTACAAAATCACTTTTCTTTCTTTCATTCTTTTTTGGGGGTAAATTTGGAACTTTAAAACTGACAGTTTACCAATTTCTGAGTGTTCAAATAAATTATTAAAGGTGTGTCGTCGTTGTAAAACGGGACCTAAAGATACCATGTCACTTAGAACTGGGAAAGAAAATAATTCTCTAGTATTTGTAGTGGTTGGGTTCCACCAGTAAGATGAAATGGAGCCAAAAGAAACCATCTCAGGTCGTCTTCGGAGAATGAAATTATTGTTCTCAGTGACTCCTACACCTAATGAATTTCCTTCCTCCTCTGAATCGCTCATGTCGCTGGTATCATGTGAATTGGCTTTCTCCTTTACAAACTCGACCTAACCGCGCTTCGTTGAGTTTAGATTTCTCACACATGACCAGCGATGCACACAAATGAAATTAGGCAAGGGAGTAATGTCATCAAACTGAACAATTTCCTTACAAAATAAAAATTTTAAATTAAATTTTTTTTTTAAATTTTACAATTATTTTCAATTCTAAAAATAAAATTAAATGAATGCGTTTAATTTTACAACCAAGGTCAAAGCAAGTTGTAAAATTAAATAGATTAATCAATTGATGTCATAATAAAAATCCAGTTCACTCCACTAACAAATTATTCCAAAAAAAGGTGTAAGAAAAAAATGTGAAGCGTATGCTCCGGTTTTGTTCCACCAAATTTGGGTCAAACAACCCGAGGACAACACACCCTACTTGAAGGTTTGTGGTTTAAATAACGGTATTTCTCTTTTTTCACACACTACTAACTACCCAATAAATTGTTAGAAATGTTTTCGTACTGGTTGAAGACGGTCCTTGAGAGGATTCAACGAGAAAAGCTCTATTTAAATTCGATTTTCGCTTAAAGCTTTTGTCTTTTAATTTTCGTGGGGAATCCAAGTTATTATCAGCATAATCGGAAGACGATGTTGTCTAAATAAGATAATTTTAACAAATTAAATTTTTAAAACAATGTTATTTTAAAAGACAGGTAAAAATATTACCTGAGATGATGTTTTTCCATTCCATTCAGGTGTGGAAAAAGATCCATTAAAACTACGACGATTAACGGAAGATCTGTGGAAGTTTTCATCGTTTGGAATTTTAGTTCTAAGACTTCCAACTCGTACAAATTCTGAATTATTTGCACCATTTTCTTGAACATTAACACCGGCAGCCAATGCGCGTAATCTAAAATACATAATTTATTTTTATTAATTTCGTTAATTTTCATTTTAATTCAAAAATAATATTATTTCCGCACCTCGATGCTCGATTACTTCGCACTAATCCACTGTTGGTCGAATCGGGTGTTCCACCAGGATCAGGGATCTGATTTTTACTATTTTGAACCTTTCCATCAGGTTTTTGATGTTTTTTATACCGATTTGACAAGCGCATAAAACTTGGTTCTTCACCAACAGATGTGATATCTTCACTGGAAGACCAATCAGCGTATTTGGAAGCCAATTGACGTCTCCTTTCTTCTTTATATTTCGCCATTCTCTCTGCTTTTTGTCCATCTCCTGCTCCTCCTGAGCAACGAACACTTCGTGATTCTGATTCATCACTTTGAGTTGGTATAGCCTTGGAGCTAGACACAAGACAAACAAAAATATATAAATAAAAATAACAAAAAGAAAAAAAAATCAAAACTCTGGTTTAGTGATCTTGGTTGGGGGTGCTAAAAACAGACCTGGATTCTTGTTTCCCTGCACAGGATTGCGTGGAACCCACTAAAAAAATAAATTAGCAACATCAATGGTTAAATTTATTACATTTTCACTTCATAAACAGCAAAAAATATTTAAAAAATGCAAAACTTAAAACTGTCAGTGATAAAAATAATGAAACTAAACCCCTTTTTAAAGCCTACCTGAATTAACCAAGTAAACAACACCATTAACTAACGTTTTAAGGAACCAAACACCAGCTACAAATGTAAGAATTGTACTACTTTCCATTTCTTAAAACAGATAAAATGGTGAGTTGAAACAACTCCAGTCAAAGCCACCACACAAATGTTATATTTGTCCAGTAACTAAGAGGAGCCAAGTGCCAAAAGGGCCAAGAATCTTTTGGCAGAAGCTATCTCTAATTAGAAACTAAAAAAAATGTAAAAATGTAAAGAAAATAACTGCCAAGGATATTTCAATTTATCAAACCCTCTTTCTTAAATCAATTTCTTACTCGGTTTATCTCCTCCAGGACCAACAACTTCACTAGATTTCAATCCAACAGCTACTTTAAAATGTTTTCCAACTGGAGACAAATCTTTTCCTTGCTGTACTTTTTTGCGCACTATAATTAGAAAAAATAAAACCAAAATAAATAATTTATTTATATATTTAAAAACACATGAATTTTATTATAACCTTAACCCTTTTTAAAGAAAAAATATATCTTAACCTAATTCATTTGAGAAAAAAGTTACGACATATTGATCGATTAGTCACCTTTCATCAAATCTAGATTAATCTTTTAACTGTTTATCTTTAAGATTTCCACCATTTTCCGATATGCATTTTTTTAACTAGATATTTAGAAAATCTTACCTCCAAACACCTGGTAAGGTGGTTGAATCTGTGTTCTGATGGGGCTTAAAGCAGACATGGTTAAATTTGTTTTAAATTTTTTAGAAAAAAAAAACAAACAAATCCAAAGTTGAAAATTAATCGCTAATTAAAAGTATACACTGGGAATATCAGATGTTGTAAATAAAAACTGCACCATTTAAACGACATTAACGATCGATTTGGTATACACATATCTCCTTTCGTGCTCATCTTATCACTTCAGATCCTTAAGTTTTTATCACATGCTTTCAACGTATCAATCTCTTTAAGTTCCACGAAAACAAGCATTGTGTTGTCCGACTATTTTCACCTGGATTTGCGGCATTATTTCCAGGTTATCAAAGGTCACCACGCATCAACCAATTGAAATGGTCAATTCAAAAGTGTAATCAAGCATTGACCAATCACCTTTTCAGTTTCTATTATCTGCTTGATCAAAACCGGTCAGGTTAAAAACGTCATTAAATCTCGAATTTCTCATGATGTAGATCATGTTTTGTTATATTGTGTTGAGGGTAAATAAGTATTTTTTTTACAATGTAACTATGGGAGCTTAAATGAGTCATTTCAGATGGTTTTAGGTACAGGATTAGTAAGAAGGGAACAAATAAGGTGAATAAGCACAGAAATGAGTCACAAACGTTATTTGCCAAGCGAAAATTAGTTTTATTTTTCATGTATTTGAAAATGAAATCAAAGCATTTTTATCAAAATATCTTAATGAATAAAATAACAAAATTATAGATGAATAAACTGATAACTTAGAAATTTTCCTCTTCCTCATTCGCTTTCTCCCTTACCCTTTTTTCCTACTTCAAATGACGCGCACACTGGAGGAACTCGGCATATATTCAATGCGCACTTTCACCAACTCAATTTCGCCACCACACCCAAAATTGGCGCGTTAAAAAAAAACATGGCGGCGTGGGCGGGCAGGCCACGTGCTCTCATCAAACGAAACTAAAATAGGTCACAGGATTGGGCGGGTAATTTAATCGTCATGTTGGTCTCCCAGGTAATGGTTTTCATCAGTTTAAACCTGCAATCAGCAGAATTTTATATTTTTAATTAAACATTCGTATCTTTTAGTTTTCTTGTTCACATTAGGCTTAATCGACCTAATGGTGAAAATCAAGGTGCATGGAAGGCCAACTAAGTAATAAAAAGAGGGAAATTGTGAAAAGAAAGTGTTCAAAGTTATTTCTCAAGCCAGTTAAGATTGTAAGAAGTGTTTTTCATATTAGGAAATGGATATACAGATAAATAAATTATGTTTGTATACCTGCATTTGATGAGATTGTGTTGAGTTACAAGATGGCCATGACATTTGAAAAAGTAGAAAAGAAAAAAAAGATGTATTATATTTATTATATTTAATTTTTGCTTCATGGAATGATAATATGGCTCTATTGTTTATTTTTTTGTTTTTCAATTAAAACAAAAGGAAGCATTAATAATTGCATAATGTTTTAGAGATAAATTGATAATAAGCTATATAAGTAGAGAAATTTCTTGAGATCATTAAATTTAAGTGAAAAAATGTCTATTTAAAAGTAAACAGTAGTCTTAATCATCATGAGGGCATCATGTATTTTATCACAGCTTTTAACTCAAGTCTCAAGTACAAACCAAAAAAAATAAAACAATTTATCACAAAAAGCAGCCATTTACTTTTTGTAAAAGTTTACTTAATAAAAAAAAATTCCCACCCTTTAAAGGAAGCAAACCATAGACACATTGAGTACAGTACTTAATTGACCTAGTAAAAATTTTAAAAAATACTTATTAGACCTAGATATAATGCCTACTTGTTTAGTGCAATTTTTATTCACATACATTTGCATTTTCATGATTGACCATTGACCTTAAATCATCATATTTCTAAATACACCCATACCCAGGGGCGGATTGAGGCCCAAAATCGGCCCGGGGTATTTGTTTTAAACCGGCCCAGTCTAAAATTTTTTCATCCCACAGCTATTTAGAGCCAAGATTGCCATTTTTTAGTATTATAATTAATCTAATTTTTATTATTTATTATTTATTATTTTTATTTATTTTTTTATTTGTAATATAGTTTATTTTAAATTTGTACCGGCCCACTGGGGCATGCCCGAATGCCCGGTGGGTCAATCCGCCCCTGCCCATACCTCGCTTTACAGCCAAGATACGTTCCGGGAAAGTTGGCTGTAAAGCAAATGCCGTATAAAGAGCAGCCGTGAAGCGAGGTATGAGTATATAAGCAATTTCTCAAGGCAGTTTACTATAAAAGTCAATTATATATCATTAGTATGTCATTACAATCAAATATTGACATACACTCCTCTAAGCTTTGTTTATATAAGATAAACAGTATTTTAATTGCTGTCATTTTCTAATTAATCTTTTGCACTGTTTAATTTTTACAAAATCACAATCTGGTGATATATACTTTTTTAAAATATAATAAATATTATATTGTATGTAAAAATTATTTAAAATGTTATTCTCAATTTGTATATCATGATTTCATCAACCACTCTTCCATGGTATATAATGACATAAAAGATGTTGTAATTCTTATATGCATGACTGTGCATTATTAATTGTTTGTTTCCAGAGGCAGCCATTACTTTTTATGGGTTTTCACTTTCAATTACATAAGTTAGCCAATAATGACAATCAAAATTCATTATCATTTCAAGTTTTCAACAACGAACTCAAGTAGCACCTGTGCGCCACTCGTGGCTACTTGGCAAATGAGAAGATAAACAAACCATTTATTTTTATTCCATTTTTTTCTTTTAATCAGTAATGCCTATAACCTCCTTCCAGACACGTTTCGAACCAAATATAGAAGCACAGTTGTAAATAAGAGACTAAGTTGACAGAATGCACTGTAGATTGCACGTATCATTACAACATCATTACAAAAAGTCATAAATTTACAGCACT
>JAQFZN010001513.1:0-15453 GCA_034687075.1 Geophilus carpophagus
TATCAGAAATGCAGTTGAAGCAGCCCAAAAAGCACAAATTGGGTAAAACATTTTTATTTTACCGATAAGTTTATACATTGAAACTGCAATGAATTTTTTTTCACTTTCAAGTTGGGCAAAACGTACTGGCCACAACAGAGCACAAATTCTTTATTACATAGCTGAAAATTTAGAGGAAAGGCGATCGCAGTTTACTGAAGGGGATTCTTACGGAGTAATTGAATTTACTACAGCTGTACGCCACATATTTCACTGGGCTGCATGTTGTGATAAATTTGCTGGTAGTATAAATGTAAGATTTTTAACAAAATATTTGTTTCTGACGTTTTCAGTAATTCATTTTTTTTATTTAACTTTAGGAAACAATTTCATTGTATACTAATATTCAGTTTAATGAACCGGTTGGCGTTATTGGAATATCTTGTCCTGAATCGTGGCCCTTGTTATCATTTGTTACCCTCGTTTCTATGGCAATTGCATTTGGTAATACAGTTGTTGTCATTCCAAATAAAATATGTCCAATGCCAGCTTTAGAATTGATTCAAGTAAATTTTAATTAATTTCGTAGTTGTGAATGAATATTTAAGCTTGTTTTTTCAGGTGTTTGATACATCTGATGTACCTGGTGGAGTTATTAATATTGTCACTGGTGATCAGAATATACTTGCTGAAACTTTGGCTCAGCATCACGATGTAAATGCACTGTGGTATTTTGGAAATATTGATGGACGTAAGAAAATGGAACATGAATCGGCAGAGAATTCAAAACGCACTTGGATTTCTGATGAAAATTCAATCGACTGGATACAATTAATAAATGGGAACAATTACTTACATAATGCTATTAATTGCAAATCGATTTGGCTTCCAATGGGCGAATCGTATGCTAATTAAGATTTGTTATATATAAAATTTCAAATATGAATTGATTTAAGTTTTTTTATTAAATGAATTTATTTTTCATCAAGAGAATTTGTATACTTACTATTCATTAAAATTGTGAAAATGAATTACATTGTCGAATGGCCTTGATTATTTTAGCTGCAGATTAAAAATAACTTAACCTTTGGTACAATTTTTAAAGAATTTAAAAACTTATCTTTTTTATGTAACATACAATGCATTCTCTTATTTATATTTTTTATCAGTAAATTATATATTCACGTGAAATAAAGGCTTAATGTGTTTGGAAATATTTGATCATACTTTTAAATGTTAGTAAATATACTTTGTGTGGAAGGTAAAAAATCACCATATGAATTTACTATTAATAGATTAAATTTAAGTTTTTCCCTACAGATGTCACTAGTCGATTAGATTTGACATGTCGAAGTTCACTACAAGTACTCTTTGAACTATAAAATTTTGGTAAGCAATCAATTGCTATTTTAATCTTATATCTAATATTTTATATTGCCTAGGTTTACTTTCATCATGTTAAGACAAATAACACGTTCGGGCTTACGACTAAATCTTCGCAGTTTTTCCTCAAAACCAGCAACAGAAGAGGCAAATCAATCGTTGGGAATTAGCTTTGGTTCGTATGCGTAGAAATCAGGTTACGTGTATCATCAACAATTATTCTTTTATCGTTATTGCATTTAGCATTGACTGATGAGCAATTGCAAATAAAAGAATTAGCTAGGAAATTCGCTAGAGAAGAAATTTTACCCAAAGCTGCGCATCACGATAAAACTGGAGAAGTAATTATAATTTTAATCTAAAACAAATATTATATAACAATAACTTTATCAATTTCTTTAGTATCCATGGGATATTATTAAAAAAGCTTGGAAACTTGGTTTGATAAATGCACATATTCCTCAAGAATATGGTATGTTTTTGTTTTTTAATTTGTACAGTATAAGTAGAAAAATCTAATTTTATTACGTTTTAATTCTTTAGGTGGAATCGGTGCTTCGTCTGTCCAATCATGCCTTGTTACTGAAGAGTTGGCATATGGTTGCACTGGTATACAAACTGCAATTGAAGCTAATTCATTAGGGGTAAAATTCGAAAATCATCATTGATATTTTTTTGTATAATGGTCATTTTCAATGTTTATTTTAGCAAATGCCAGTAATTCTTGCTGGAAATGAAGCGCAGAAAAAGAAATATTTAGGCAGAATGACTGAAGAGCCAATGATGTGTGTAAGTAACATAAATTAAAAAAAAATGCATTCATTGGCATATCCAAAATGTATACTCCGATTAGTACACTTAATAAATTGTTTTGAAAATGGATTGCTGTTATAATTGTTATTTTTATTATTAGGCGTACTGTGTTACTGAACCTGGGGCAGGATCAGATGTAGCAGGAGTTAAAACTAAAGCAGAAAAGAAAGGAGATAATTACGTTCTAAATGGACAAAAAATGTGGATTACTAACGGTGGAGTTGCTAATTGGTATTTTGTTCTTGCTCGAACTGATGCTCAAGCTAAATCGCCTGGTAAAGCATTTACGGGATTTATTGTTGATGCCAATACACCTGGAATAGTAAAAGGAAGAAAAGTAATATATAATTCATAAATTAATTTTGATTTTTTGATTTTTTTCACGTTATATAATCTATATTTTAATATTTTTAGGAATGGAATATGGGTCAAAGAGCTTCAGATACAAGAGGAATTACATTTGAAGATGTTGTTGTGCCTAAAGAAGTAAATTTTAAAAATTACTTGTTGAATTTTATACGTTTTAAATAATTTTTATTACTACTTTTAGAATGTTTTAATGAATGAAGGAGCAGGTTTTAAGATTGCAATGGGTGCTTTCGATAGGACAAGACCACCGGTAAATAAAAAGCTATAAAACGATAAATTAAATTGTAATTTAGGTTAATGTACATTTTATTTTAATTTGTTAATTTGTTAGGTTGCAGCCGGTGCTGTCGGTCTTGCACAAAGAGCTCTAGATGAAGCTACCAAATATGCAATGGAAAGAAAAACATTTGGCGTTCCAATAGCAGAAGTAGACAAATAAACGTTGCTATTATAATCAGATTTTTAATACTTTTTCTTTTTTATTATTATGTAGCATCAAGCTATTGCTTTCATATTGGCAGACATGGCAATAGGTGTTGAAACATCACGTTTAGCTGTGATGCGATCTGCATGGGAAGTTGATCAAGGACGTAGAAATACTTACTATGCTTCTATTGCTAAATGTTTAGCGGGTGATGTAGCTAATAAATGTGCTACAGATGCAGTACAGGTAAATTAACTGGCAAAATATTCTGTGTTATAGTAATTTTGAAATGAATAATGATTAGGTATTTGGAGGAAATGGATTTAATAGTGAATATCCAGTAGAGAAATTGATGAGAGATGCTAAAATTTATCAGGTATGTTATTAATTAATTAATACATTAATATTATGAAGGTTTATTAATTTAATTTTTTTAAATTAAAATTAGATATATGAGGGAACAGCTCAGATTCAACGAATTATCATTTCGAGAGAATATTTGAGTAAGATGAAGGATAGTGCGGCCTAGTTCAAAAATGTTGGCCGAACACATGCTTGTCAGTAGTTCAATGTTTAAAAATTGGAATATGGGTTTTCTAGAATACTGCAGTAAGGGTGATTCTCGGGTAAAATGAAAAAAGATTCTTTACTAATAAATTGTCTGGATTAAGTTAATATGTAATTGCAGGATGTCTATTTATAAGCAAAGGCGTATAATAGCACGTTGTGTAAAAAATGATAATATTTTAACCATTTGAAACAAAAAAATTTACTTTGTATAAAATTTAGAGAAAAAATAAATTTACTTTCAATATTGATTAATAAATAACTAATTAATTTAAATTATAACTACACTGTACGTTAATTTTTTATGATTAAAAAAATATCCTTTTATTATTATTTTATTTTTACGTACAGCTGAATTATAATAGAAACATGTACAGGCAAGATAATTAAAATCAAGACAAGTTTATTATTCATCAAGTTAAACCACAACGAGTTTCGTCTTTGATTACATTTTTAGTTGTTGTTTTCGTCTGTTCCTACATGCATGACCTCACCTTGGTTAACAAATCCAATTGCTCAGCAACAACCAATCAGAATACAGAATACTAGAATAGGGGTCACGGTAGTCTGCGAGTACCTCACTTGTCACGAACATCGAACATTCCTCTTTTACTATACAACACTGCCCATCGACATTCACAATTTAAGCGTACAGTTGCATGAAACAATAATAAAGTTATGGGAGGCACAAGTGTGGCCGACGCGGAGGAAGTCAACAATAAGCACGGTAAGGATTAAATAATGTCTCACGCTTTCTTGTAAACACTGAATCCTCAAGGACTACTATAATCTACTGCTTTGATAATTAAAAAAATATTCATTTAGTTCATGATTCATCCTGGTAGAAGTAAGTTATTAATTTTTCATATGATCGGTTTGTCGATCATGTTCGAGTAAACTGATTCGCTGTAAATTGGCGCGGTTTAGTTTAGCAAAGTTTAGCCTATTTTTACAGTTCCGTGTATTGATTTGCGTGGATTAAATTAGAATTTGCACGATATATAGGTTTGTAATGCAAAAGAATTAATTGGAATGAATTTGATCACGCTCAACCTTTTCGACTTGATAATGATAACAGACTTAAAATGGCATTTCATATCCGTTTATGAAACCTTTTCTAAGAACTCTAGTTTCGAATTTACTTAATGTTACTTATATAATATTCTTATTTATATTAGCTTATATTAACTTAACCGTTATTTTTCTCATGATTTAAAGTCATTCATAAGTGACAAATAGAATGATTGAGTTAAACAAAGAGTCAGATGACTCATGAGGAACTTTTTCAGGAGATAGTTGAAGCATGTGTGCATAAAATAAATATTTACTGTCGACAGATTCATGTTCTATAACCTATCAAGAGATTGAAATTGACCTGTTGAATGGCTGAACACACCTACAAATTGTATTCACCTGTTGGAAGTTTTAAGTTGAGCCCCACCCCTACTTAGTTGTAATTGTGGAATTAATTTTCCGCTTGGGAAAATTGAATTATATTCAGATACTGTTTGCTTAATTTACCAAAATTAATTAAAAGTTAAAGATTATGCTTTTAATTTTACCATTTTACAAAAAAAAAATTAAATTGACTATTTTCTTATGTTTATTCAGGCGCACCATTGCAATACGACCCGGACTTCAATGGACCCATTAAGAATAGGTAATGGGGATTTAAACTTTATTTAATTACATTTTGTTTAGTTTGAGAGCATGGGTTGTTTTATGATAAGGCAAATACAATCTAGAATGTATTTATTGATCACACGATGTAATGATGATGAGAAAACGGGGGGAAAATAAATCAGCAAATGATTTTCCTTCAATGATTTTCGTAGAATGAATTTTTCTTTCTTTATGATGTTTGATAGATTTATATTTATGAGGAAATGTGTTTGTTGGACATTAATTTATTACTATCGAGTCAGATGTTTTCTTTTTGTCATCCTGTCACGCTAAATACAAATTTGTAATCTTCCGTACATTGAACTTAACAGCATCATCATCACATGTTTTTAACTCTTTTGTTTGTTTACATTTATTTTGATAATTTTTTTTACATTAATTTACAATTTATAATTTGTAATAATTGTAGGAGTTGCACAGACATTCTCTGCTTAATCTTATTTATAATCTTCATAATTGGATGGATAACGGTAGCTGTGTTTGGTGAGTTTGTTAATAATTTATTTAAATATGCATTATAATTACGTTTATTGTTTTGTTTTTGCAGCTTTTAAATTTGGAAACCCGGAAAAATTGATTTTACCAACTGACAGTCTTGGTAATGTTTGTGGAGAAGGAAAATTTGAGTAAGTTTATTACCCTAATAGACTACAATAAACTCTGTATACTGCTAAAACAAAAATTATCGATTTTTATGTTTTATCTTGTTTTTAATCACAGAAATCGACCAGTCCTCTTTTTTTTTGATATAACTAAATGTGCTAAAGTGTCCACTGCGATAAAAGGCTGTCAAACACCGCAGGTAGTCAGAACGAATAAAAAATTTATCTTGTCTCATTGTTTTATTTATAGAGATCAATACATTGATTAATTGTGTGCGAATTTAAATTACAGATTTGTGTTGAACATTGCCCACAAAGAAATGCTTTGCTATCACCTGCCTCAATATATTGGGAAAAAAGGTTAAAGGAGGTTCCTGAAAATGTACGAAAAGAACAAGTTTTATGTACTTATGATGCAGATCCTGAACAAGTAAGTTTAGGAAATTAAATTTAAGAGGCAATAAAGATTAGAATGTATTTTAGTGTTATGATGACAGGATGTAAATCGTGTTTAATTGGAATAAAAGCTTTTGCAAGCAAGTTACATTCTGAAATCACCAATTTTGAATTACAATTAGATAGTGTTATTTATATCTTTGAAAGTTGAAAATTAGTTTAGTAAAATAACAGATAAAAAGTATTTAAGTTCAAAGGTGATTTAAGATAAATTATAATCTGATAAAGTAAACATTTGATGTAAATTAATATGTAGTGTATTTTCTGTTTGTGTATTTTTAGTGTTATTTTTTATAAGTAACAATTTTTTTTTTTATGCAGAAAGTTTCGGTTTTGGTAAATAAAGAAAAATGTGCGCAGTATGTTTTGCAAAGTGATCCAGGTTTGTGGCCAGCAAAATCAATATTTACTCAGATTTAATTCTTAATTTAACTATTTAATTTTAATGATTTATTTCCCCTCAGCTTATACGAAGAAATCAATAATGAAAGCATTGATTATTTTATTTATTAGACTTATCTTGATTAATTTTTAAATCTGTCAAAATGAAGCCAATTATATACTTCAAATTTATAACTTTTGTTCTTATCAATTTTTCATAGGGTTAAGAATTAATTAAGGGCTTGATGTATAATCATTTTAATGTCCTAGTTTAATAATTACGTAGTTATCAATGCTTAATGATGTGTTCTTAATCTCTTAAGGTCTCATTTGAATGAACGGGATTTTAAAATATTTTAAAATATTTTTAAATTTTAAAAAGTAAATAAAAATTGTTGGTTGAAAGAAAAATTAGCATGGATTAATTGGGAGATTTTATGCAGTCTTTAAAATCTGGGGTCTAAAAATATTAGAGGGTCTGGGTTAGTGCCCACTATTACTCTATGCTTAAATGCTTATACGTGCTTACTAACAAATTGTATGTAATCAAACTTTCTTTAGTATGGTGAGTGGAAGAAGTTTGATTCTAGTTTTTTTTAATGTTTACAATTTTATATCGCTTTCAGAAGAAAATATTTAAATTTAAATGTTGCAATGTATTTTATTTCTGCTCATTTCTTATTCTTTGCTTTATTGAACTTATGCAGTGGGAACAGATTTTCACAAAGAGGTCGTCAGTCAAGTTGACTATCCAGTTAAAAACCCGTGTAAGTATATGGAACTAATGGATCAACTACAAATGTCTTGGTACCGCACACACGCATGAAACAAATTTTTATTTCATTTAATTAGTTAAATTTGCGTAATGGATAACTTTTAAATAATCGATGGGTGCACTTTACAACTAGAGGTGATTGGTGTATGGTGTTGGGAAATGGACAATTTATTGGTCAATATTAGATTATTATTTCTTTAATTTTTTTCGTCTGTTGAGTAATGTTTTGTTTCGAAAAATTAAAACTAACCGAACTAGTTTTTTCATTTTTCATTTTTTATTTTTTTTTCATTATTCCTTACAATCCGCTTTGTGAATCAGTAAGTTTTATTACTATTTCGTCTACTGTTTATTAGTTTACAGTACTGCCTAATGTCTTATCTATTACTTAAAGCTTGTTTTTTTCTTTAACTGGCATGTTTAATCAAAATAATCAAATTCTGCACATTAACATAACTTATCACCATCACTTTATATTTTTAAAAGCTTTTATTTTTTATATATTTAAAATCATTTTTTTTTATTATATAGTCATAGGCCGGTGTATACCATTAATTAAATCTCTGCAACAAGCATCGAGAGAATTTTATTCAAATATGTCAGCAATTGGTGTAGAAGAAAAATCTGTTGAGAAAGGAAAAAAGTAAAAATGTGTCAAAATTTTTCATAATTTAATATTAATACATGTTTTCATTTAGATATCTTCAACGAGTTTTGAACCTTAAGGACATTGGTGAGAAATTTTTAGAGGATTTTAAAAATTCTTGGAAATTGATAATGATGTACGAGATAATTTAGAGTTGACAGTTTTAATAAAATTAACTATTAATAACTACACGTAATATCCTAAACAGAGGTTTGGCTTTAGCTGCAATAATTTCATTTCTTTGGATTATCCTGATGCGTTGGCTTGCATGGATTATGCTGTGGCTTAGTATTGTCCTTGTGTTGGGTGTACTTGGTGCTGGTATGTGACTTTTATTTTGTTTGGTTATTGGTTCTTAAAATCTTTATTGTTATTTTCTCGTTATTTAGGTTGTGGTTATTCATTTTATCGGTATAATCAAATTTCTGAAGATGATGCACCAGATAAATCTGAAACAAAGAGTGACCGTAAAAAAACATGGCTGATTCTGGGTGGGTTGTAAAGTTTTAAACTTGTATTTTTAGTTTTTAAAATGTTTATTTTGTGCAGGAATTGTGACTGCTGTTATTATGTTAATTCTATTACTTATTATAATTTTCTTGAGAAATCGTATTCGTCTTGCTATTGCCTTGGTTGAAGAAAGTAGCAAGTAAGTATAATGTGACTTTATTTTATTAAACATGAAATAAATTTATTGACTTTTTTTTCCAGAGCTGTTGGCAGTATCATGTCTTCATTAGTTTTTCCACTAATTCCTTTTATTTTGCAAATTGGAATTATTGCTTTTGGACTTGCTGTGTCTATGTATTAATTTTATTCTAAAATGTTCACAATTTTGAGTTTACAACTGACTCGTATTTTATTTTAGATTTATTTCGTCATCAACTTATCCCAGGCATGTTGTTTCGTCCATGCCTACAGAGTGCGAAAATACATGTTCTCCATACAAAGAATATTCTGACTGCGATAATGAAGAAGTAAAACAATATTTTAATATGTTTCAAATACTCGATTTAATTAATTGAATTAATTTCAGGATTTTAACAAAAATTGTTTATCTAAATGTCCAAATGCAGTATGCGGTTTTTTGAAATATGAAGCAGGTCATTTAATAACTGGTGCACAAGTATTTAATGTATTCGGAATATTTTGGGCTGTTTTTCTCATAGTTGGATTGGAGCAAATGGTTCTTGCTGGAGCATTTGCTCAGTGGTATTGGACTTTTGATAAAAAGAATATTCCAACATTTGCTGTTAGTGCTTCATTTTGTCGTACTGTTAAGTAAGAATAGCATTTTTTTTTTAATTAAGGATTATGTTTGCTAAATCAGTTTTATTATGTATTGATTAGGTACCACTTAGGTTCATTAGCATTTGGTTCACTTCTTATTGCAATTGTGAAAATGGTTCGAGCATTATTGGAATACATTGATAAAAAATTGAAAAAGCACACTGACAATGCAGCAGTTAAATGCATTATGTGGTGTGTATGTAACAAAATAATTACAAGTTAAGATTTTAAAAACAAAATGTAATTTTTTTCAGTTGTCTCAAATGCTGCTTTTGGTGCCTAGAGAATTTTATTAAGTTTATTAATCGAAATGCCTACATAATGGTAAAAAAATAAATGTGTAAGAAAGGCATTTACTTCCTTATATTTTATTATTTCAGATTGCAATATACGGAAAGAACTTCTGTACATCTGCTAAAGACGCTTTCATGCTTCTTATGAGGAATATTGCTAGGTAGAATTTAATATTAATGATGTATAAATGAGAGAACTTACATATGGCTTGGATTTGCAGAGTTGTTGTGTTGGATAAAGTTACAGATTTTCTATTGTTTCTTGGCAAATTAACTATTGTCGCATTTATTGGTAGTTTATCATTTCTTTTTGTCACTGGAAAGATAAAAGGATCGCATTATATTGCTGAACATTTGAATTATGTATTATTTCCGGTAGTGGTGAGTAAAATATTTTTTATTTTTAAAAATTTTATTACAAAATATTTTTAAAAATGTTAAATTTCAGGTTATCTGTATTGGATCATGGATTATTGCAAGTAGTTTTTTTAGTGTTTACAGTATGGCAGTTGATACAGTATTTCTTTGTTTTTGTAAGTCGTCACATTTTTTTTATAAGTAATCTTATTTATCTAACAAATAATCATTTTTTTAGTGGAAGATTGTGAAGTGAATGATGGGTCACAAGAAAAGCCATACCGCATGTCTAAAAATCTCATGAAGATTTTGGGTAAACAAAACACGAAATTTGTGGACCCTGATGAAAACTAATGAATTAAGAATTCCATTTCTCCGTTCTAATCCACCCTGTAATTCTTTCGACAATTTCCATTGCGCTTTTTTCAATGTGAAATGAATGTGATTTTGTGATTTGAAAATGTTAACTCTTGGCTTTTCATTGTTGCAAGCTAAAACAACAAAATAGATATATATTTTTTCTAAAATGAAAACTTGTGATTCAAAAACTTTGATATTAATAATTAGTATTATATTTTCTTTTATTTTTCATAATAGATCGGTATAATTCTGTAGAGTACCAATATATATTGTATAAATTATTTTTAAGATTTTATTTCCTAAAACCATTCCAGAATTTACAATTTAATGCATTTAATATTTTTCAAAATTAGAATATTTTTTTTTATCATTGAACAGGGTTAAAACCGCTACTTGTTAAAAGTAGTGCATTATCGCTATTTCCAAGATATAAATTATTGATAGTTTGCTACTATTACTATTGCCACTGTTGTCAAGTACAAAAATTTTGCTATGCCATCGCTACACTATTGCAACTTTTTATAACATTAAGTTATTTTAGTATTATGAAATTACCTGAAATCAGGGGCAGTATTTTTACTCTTGAGAACTTTTTTTGGTTAGAGGCATCAAAAAACTTTTCGCATTCAGGTGGAAAGTTCCCTTGTTGCAGC
Source organism: Geophilus carpophagus (assembly GCA_034687075.1). Taxonomy (NCBI): domain Eukaryota; kingdom Metazoa; phylum Arthropoda; class Chilopoda; order Geophilomorpha; family Geophilidae; genus Geophilus; species Geophilus carpophagus. Next base: position 11,032 of record JAQFZN010001513.1, read on the forward strand.
CCTGCTTGAAATTATTAGAAATTAAGTTAAAGCTCCTGAAATTAATGCAACATATTTTGTTCATACTGTAGTGACAGTAGCAACACTGGTAGCGCTGGCATTGGCAAAAAAGTAGTAATGTGCCACAATTTTGCAACTTTGCACTACTATTGATTGTAAAGTAGCATTGATAGCGATCACAATAGCAGTAGCATGCTACTTGTAGGGATAGCATTTTCAACCCTGTCATTGAGCATTTTTTTGGAATGCTCATAGCATTCAATTCTCCTTTACGAAATTTTACTCAGGATATTTAGATTTACATGCTCAATGATTAAGTTTGTTTTTTATATTTTATACAGCTTTTTTTTTATTTTATACATGTATTTATAAATTTCATTAATAACAATAGTCATATGTACAAGAATCTCATTGTATATTGAAAATTTGTTGTAACCTACATTTGATACGGTGCTGTACATACACCACTTGTTCCATGTATTTACGCTACTTATGCATAAAATGCAATTTTCACTGACTGTCTCAATTAAATTCTGTCAATAATTTCAGATGTATAATTAAAAATTTTTATTTTAGGATTATTTCATGAACTATATTTTGATTGAGATTCAAGTAGTACTGTAGTTGAAGAATTTTTTTCAAAACATCTTAAATTAATTGCCTGTAAAATTGCTTTATACAGATGGCAATGGCTAACACATGTGTTGCTCATTTAAGTAATCGAGTTTATTATAATAATCATTTTGTTGATCAAAAGCAAACAAAGAAATAGAATTTCTGAAAACAGAATAACAGGAAAAACTTATCTGGGTCAAAAATGTCCGTTCATAGAAATTGATAATACAGAGTTTTTGGGAATGGTAATTTATGCTAACTCTTATTATTACGGTAATTCTTTTAATTTATCTTAAAACAAATATAATAATTAATTTTTAGCATTTGTTAATTTTTTTTATTGTTTAAAAAGACTTGTTTTTCACTGTTACAAGAACCTCTTTCAACTGTATTTATACTTAATGGTTTACATCCATTTTATTCAACCTTGGGCTTTTTACTTTCTAATTTGAGAAACTATTTTTTCATTCCAAGTAATTTTGCAGTACTTGTATGATTATCTTGACAGAATAATGCTTATCTGAACTTATTTCCTTATCTAATCATTTACCTGATAACCAATGACAAATTAATACCTAAAATTTTATATGTTGTAACTGACTCCTCCTCCGAGCTTAGGTAAATTGCTGCCAGCGAGTACATCAAATAATAACTTGACAAGTTCGTATGACGCACTGAAAAAGAACAGGTTATGGGAAGCGAAACTGTGAACGATTCTGAACACGCAAAAAACGAACACGGTAAGTTGTATGAGGATTCATATAACTCAAGGTTAGACAAGGTGGTTTTGCTTGAGAACAGCTTTCCCAATTAATTCCATAGAAATTAAAATAAGCATTTAACTTTGCACTGAAATGGGATTGGTCTCATGTCATTACGATTAGTCATACAAAATTTGTTGTAATCTATTGTAAAGTTATAAGACTTATTTTCAATTCTTTATTTTTACGGTTAATTCATGATTAAATATTATAAAATGTTGGTATAAAACGCTGCAACAGGTGTTACACACTTCGATAATCACTAGTTCCCATTATTTTATTTGTGTTCCTCTATCATATCATGCTGACTCATTATTTTGAATAAGTCTTCTGTAGAGTATTAATAGAATGCAAATGTCCCATTCAAAGCATCTGTTGACCTTCATTTGCATTACTACTTCCGTTAATTGAAATATAAACGTTTGTTAAATTTTATTTAATAATTTCAACATTTGCAAAATCAAAATTAATTTTGAATTTTTAATACTGTGTATAATTTTGAATATGAATTCATTTTGCTTTCAGGAGTGCCATTAGAATTTGATCCTGATTTTAATGGACCTATTAAAAACAGGTATTGTAATAATAAAATATTATGTCAATATGTTATTTAAAGACTAGGCCTGTCGATGATTATATTTGATAGTCATAAATATTAGTGTTATCTGCTTAATCAATAAATATCGATACGAAGTCTGAGATCATTTTTGTACACAATGACATTTTCACGTACTGATAGGTGATGCAGAGATTTTTGTTTTTGAAAAATGCCTAAATTTTTTTCGCAAACTCTGTTCCTGTATTTTTATTATGTAATGATGAATTTTAATGTTTTTTGATGTTTTTTCCTGGAGTTTTGTTGCGCTTCGCTGCGCATCACTAAAAATGAAATTAGTTCATAAATGATAATGAGACGGACGAAAAACCAAAAATATAATGTAACTGAGAAAGGATTTTATTGGTATTTATAAAAATTTAAAATTTTCAGATAAAATAAAAAAATTGATTATTTTAATACAAATACACTATGCAAATAATACCGTAGTTATCATATTTAAATTATTTATAAATACATTTCTTTTATTGCTGAAGTATTTTTTGTATTTTAAGTTAATATTGCTTTAGTTTATAATAAACATTTTTTTTCTATTTAGAAGTTGCACGGATATTCTATGTTTAATCATCTTCTTAATCTTTCTGATCGCATGGATTATTGTAGCTGGTGTTGGTAAGAAACTGGATGCAAATAGATATTTTTTATTTTAATTTTTTTTTTATTATTTGCAAAGCTTTTAAGTATGGAAATCCAAGTCAATTAATTCTCCCAACTGACAGTGATCATAACGTTTGTGGAGAGGGTGAATTTGAGTACGTTTTATTGCTTCATGTCTAGTATAGATAAAGCAATAAACTTATTGATTTTAAATTTATTCTTTTAACGAATTACAGAAATAAAACTTTTCTTTTCTTCTTTGACATAACAAAATGTGCCTCGGTGACGACTCTGGTTGATGGTTGTAAAACTCCACAAGTGCTTAATTATCAATATTCAATAAGTTTTATTAATACAGATATTTTAATAATCGTCAATTATTTTTATTTTACAGGTGTGTGTTGAAGAATGCCCGTCTGAAAACTTTTTATCATGGGCTGATCCATTAAGCGATAAAAAATTAAAAGATATATCCGAAGATGATCGCAGAAAGAAAATATTTTGCAAATATGATGCAGACGTTGAAAAGGTAAAAAGCTTAAATCATAAACAGATTGTAAATATTAATTTATATTTTGTGTACTGTTTTACTTTTGGATTTTACTTTTGTATTTTAGACCGTAAAAGAATTAGTAAAATCCAACGAATGTGCAGATTATGTACTGAAAAGTGATGCAGGTTTGTACTTTTATTCAAATTCGCTGCCCTTTTGCTTTGCTGCTGAACATTTTGTCATTATTCAACAACAACAAAGTGAACATTTCTTAAAAATATTAATAATTTTGTTAATTTATTTTAAAATAGTTGTTAGTCGATGCGTGCCTTTTGTAAGTGCTTTCAAAGACGTTGCAACTGCTTTTGAACAAAATGTTACTGCAGATCTACTTAAAGAGGGATCAGGGTAAAATAATGCTTAATTATTATACAAAAAACTTAAACATCAATTTAACTTTATTATTAGATACATAACAAAAGTATTCGATTTGAGACAAGTTGGTGATAAATTGCTAGATGACTTAAAAAATTCTTGGAAGATAATAGCACTGTAAGTAAAACTAACATTATATTTACAAAAATATAATAATAATTACTAATTACTAATCCACATTTTTAGAGGTTTAGCTTTGGCTACAATAGTATCCTTTTTATGGATTGTATTGATGCGTTGGTTAGCATGGATTATGCTTTGGATTAGCATGTTTCTTGTAATTGGAGTTCTCTGTGTTGGTAAACTGAAAACATACAAATGCTGATGCTTTTTGTAGTTTGTTTAATTATTTTTCACTAAAGGTTGTTGGTACTCCTTTAATCGATACAACGATATTAAGCAAGGAAACGAGCCCACGACTGATTTCAAATTTACTTCATTAAGCACTTATGGAAAACAATCAAATACTTGGATAATTTTGGGTAATTTTTCTATGCTGTTTATTCAAAATTAATTATTTTATTTTAGTTTATTACTTTTTAATGTTAGTACGATTATTTTTTAAAAGGAATTGTATTAGCTGTCATCATAGTTATTCTTCTACTCATCATTCTTTTCTTACGAAACCGTATTCGTCTTGCTATTGCATTAGTTGAAGAAAGCAGCAAGTTTGTACCGTTTCTTTGTATACTTTTAAGCTTTGTTTCTATGGAGCTGAGCAATTATAAGACAATATGCAAAGTTTAAGAGCAACACGTATTAATCAAACGTATAAACAACTTATTTATTAATTTTTCACATTATTATTATAGAGCAGTTGGCAGTATCATGACTTCATTGTTATTTCCAATAATTCCCTTTATTTTACAACTGGGAGTTCTTGCATTCGGAGTTGCTGTATCAAT
>JAQFZN010001514.1:0-15449 GCA_034687075.1 Geophilus carpophagus
TCAGATTCGGAGATATCTATTGATCAAGCGTCGCTTGATTTAGCATCTAGCCATTCCTCTGATGAAGATGACTATTCTAAAAGAGATGAAATGCCGAAAGATGATAATTACACTAGTAATGGCGTTAGTGAAAAAAGTTGGAAATGGCAAAATAATGAACCCAGTAAATTTAATTAACTAATAATTAATATATACATTTTTTTAGAATTTAATTATTATTTATTTTATAAGATATTCCCGTTACGACAAACGATCCTAACATCGGCATGACTAGCCATCCTGGTAAACATTTTTAAATATTAAATAAGCTTAATGTAAACTTATTTAATAATTATAAAAAAAAATTATTTTGATAGTCAATACTATGAACATCCCCAACATTCTTTCTCCACCATCCTACTCCAGTCATTGGTCATCTCAAGGTCCTCAGTCGTTTAAAACACACACAGGAGATGGAGATTTTTATAATCAAAGTATACTGTTATTATTTGTTATACACGCTATTTTTAATTTAATTTATATAATTCACTTATGAAGTAATTCCATCATCATGGCAGCAACAAGGTGAACGGTTATCTGGTAACACAGCAAGTGACAATGAATATCCACGTCATGAAGAGAATGCTCTGGAGAGTGCATTTTCTCAGTTTTCTGCACCTATGATTGGTAAATTAAAAAAAATTTGGTGATACAAGCATTTATTCAGATGAAAAATAATTGGAATTTTTATTTAGATGATTCTCCAGTTTCTGATAATCATTCATTACAATATTATGATGAAAACAATTCTAATGCGTTAAATGATGGCGCATCAGACCAAAGCAGTCGGAGTCGAGCTTCTTCCAAGTTAGCAGCTATTTTGTCTGGACAAAAGATGTTTGTGCCACCATTAACAATGGCAACAGACTCAGAGTAAGTTTTTATAGACGAAAATTATTATTAATGAATTAATTTTCTATTTATACTTTTGTTTCACTCTTACATTAGTATGGAGGTATTATTGCTTGAAAAAATACTTATATAATATTGTAACTAAAGATTTTATTTCTTTTCAGTGAACGAATCACACTATGAAATGAGAAATACTTGCTTTATCATCAAAATCATCATCATTAATAGTTACATAAGTTGAAACCAAGAGGTATAACGATTGAAGATGAAGAACCAGTACTTAATACTCATTGTAATATTACCATTTTTATACATTTATTTTTATTACTTCCTTTTATTTTTTAATTTTAATTTTATTATATATTTTAATGTGAGTATCTAACTCCAGGTGGACTATTGTCTGGCTTTTTTGGTTTTACAATTTTATGAGCTTATTCAAATTTTTTTTGGATATTTTAATGGCTGATTAAGACTTAAATGATGTACTCAGCATTTTATTATTTAATTTCAGTTTTTGTGTTTTAACAAAAACCAATTACGCTTACAATTATTGAATTTTGCTTTAACGTAGCAACACAAATGAAAAAGCTTCCATTGATGTGAGATCATGGTTTGAATTGTGAATGTTTAAGAGTATTATTTTTAAGAATTAAACTTGGATCATCAAAACACACCGCATACTCATCATGCATTTTATTATTCCTGTTGTATAAAGGATTAAAAAAATATAACAAATGCAGAATTTCTTGCCTTGAAATCAACAAATATACAAAGTGTTGTTTGTTGTGTTTTCCATCATCTTTGTGTTGAAATGCTTATATAGTAAAGGTTGTAAATTTTATGCTTATGAAAGGGTTTTGTTGCTGTATCTAAAAATTGAAGATAATATTATCTGTTAATTCTTTGCTTGTATAGACAACTCCCAGTTTTCATTTGAAGTTTATATGAACTTAATATGGATGGTCAGAATTGAATTTTAAATTACGAACTGTCAGGTGCCACAAGTTATTATTGATGTAACTAAAGTTTATGTTTAATTTCAGTATTATTTATGGGTTTTTGCAGTATGATTTTGCCATTTTCCTGTTTTGACTATCTCTTAAAAATGAAATATTACCAATGCAAATTCAGTGTCCAAACATTTTTGTAATTGTGATTAAAGTGTAGTAGATAAGAAATTATTGTTTCTTTATTTATTTATTTGCTGTCTCACATTACACATTTTAGAATGATAATTGTATTTAATGGACTTTATATACATAATGGACTCTACTGTAGTAGAGAGAGTTCTAGATAAAAATTTTCAAGAACAGAAATCAACTCCACTCAAAATTTCGATTTTTTAGAAATTTATTAGCTGCCATCTGTTGATAGCTTTTTAGTTATAATCAGCCATTGGGATTATTATTAACGAATTCATATCGAAATTTTGCAAATAATTAAAACCACACAATTTATTCCTAAATAATTCTTTTCCACTTATTTTTCGACAAGTTCCATTGAGTGTGGTTGATTCTACGAACAAAGCTCTAACAATAGAAACATAATAAATAACTAAACAATGATCTAAAAGTTTAGATTTATTAAATTTTAAGAATATTTTAAAACATAATAATGGCACAATAAATACGTTTAAAATCTACATACAGTAAAAATTCGGTAATGAAGTTCCATTCTGATCACAAAATGTAAATAGTAACGATAATAGTGCAATTATACTTTGCAAAACTAGTTCAAAGTTTTATAATGATATTGCAATTGAATTTTGAATTGTATTTGACAGTTACAGTGATGTCGACCTTATAACAGCCAACAAGTAAAATGAAGAAATATTTTTTATTGACTCACTGGAAATTGAATATATACTCTGAAGGGCTTCTCAGCTCTTTATTTTCTGCATCGTAAATTTCTGCCATGAACGGTAAATAATTTAATTTTCATTTCCATTTCCATTTTTATTACACACATTTCTTTAAAAATATTCAACATTTTCAGCTACAGATGAAACATGGGCGGATATTTTAGTCGTACACTTTTCGAAATTGTAAAAATTTTTTTGTTTGGTATTTTAGAAGAATTACGTTTTATGATGTCACAGTGATAAATAACAAGTATTTGGTTAAACTACAATCAAACTTTAGGACAATTATGTAATGTTTATTGCTCGCAACTAATTAATTTACAAATCAAAAAACTTAATGTTGTTAATATTATTAAGGCAATAAAGAAAGTTAATCCCACAAACATATGTGTTGTTAATGACCATTCTTCTCTTTCGACTTCTGCCTTTTTTGCTTTCTTTTTTTCCGCTTTTGCTTTCGTTTTACACTTTCCAGAAGAAGTACAAAAACCATCGCTCAAACACGGTTCTCCAACCGGAAATAGTAGTGTATCATTTTCGGAATTAACACCCCAATAAATTATTGGAAGACATAAATCCATCCAAGAACAGCAAACTTTACATACATCCTGCAGTATGATTACGTTCACCATCAGCAAATAAATTGATTACAACAATTTAGATGAATATACCTTTGCTTTTTTACACTTGCAGTTGGTCATGTTGTACTTGTTACAAGCAATCAAATTACATTCTCCATCTACACATTCTCCCAAACCTTCTTTACACGGCGAACTGTCGTTTTTCATATTAACTTGTGGACATTGAGAATTGTTTCCCAAACACGAATTATTCGTATAACATTCGTTATTTATTGAGCATATCTTTTTAGCATAAGCAGGAACATAGAGACAATTTTGAGTACAGCATGAATCTCGAGAACTGCATTCAAAACCTAAACGTCTGTTAATTTGACAATAATTATAACTATCCAATAGGTCTGGCGGATTGCAACAAGGATCGATTAAAGAACAGTGTTCTTTCCGACCGCAATCACATTCCTCGTCATAATCTTTAATAGCTACGGAAATTTGAATTTAATTAGGCATTCGAAACACCAGAAATACAATTTTTACCATTACCACACACGGAATACTCATACGATAAACAGCGAATGTGGTCATGTTTTAATGAATTTTCTATATCTTTTATGTAACATTTGGAAATATTAATATTATTTAAATATTTATTACGATGAATTAAACGATGACTGATCCAAAATTTGGTTTCGTCATTTGTTATTATTACTTTACACTCATTCTTTTTATTAACCGCTGTTTCAGCACCAAGTGCGTGGGAAATTTCGTGCATTAAGGTGAAAACAGTTTGATTGAAGGTCAATGGAACTTGATTATTATCTTGTAAATTGATGACGATTTTGTTACAAGTTTTATGACAAGCGCCACTGGATTCGGACAACTTGTATCCAAGACCGAGTATTTTTTCCGGAAATAATCTGAATGTAAAAGCAATGGCTAAACATACGTCGTAACTTGAAACCTGGATAAATTTTTCCAGAAATTCATTTGCTGTTAATTTTTCGTCATTGAATGGAGTGTCGTTAATGTCAAGGTATATGCGAAAATCTTGAATGTAGAGCATTATGTCTTTTCCGACTCCATCTTTGTCGAAATCTATTTGCGAGAAAATAGAATTTGTTGCTGATATAATTTTATTTATTCTGTCAACCAATCGATTGAGCTTTCGGCCTTTTGTGAAATATATGAGCGTGTGGTCGATTATAATTCTCAGTTTACATACGTGAGGCTTTAATAGGATCCCGTTTGTGATATCTTTCAATTCGAGAGATGTTACTGAAAGATTTGTAAGGTTATTTGCTTTTGAGATATTAAAATAAAGTAGAGATATGAAATAATAATAAATATTGCATTTGTAAATAGCTTTAATGGTAGCGCCCATTTTTCTAAAGCTATGACGCTGTTTTTTTGTGTTTTGTTTTTAAGTCACTAGATGGCGTTCTGTAAGTAAATTATTAGTGTTTTTGCAATTTAAGGTGTGCACATGTGATTAATGTTAATTAACAGCTGTTTAGATATCTACGTTGTAATAAATTAATTTTAGAAAGACCTGTTTCACTTATGTGATAATTTATTACATTCTTAGCTTGTAAAAATGTTTTTGAACTGATAAAACACAAACATAGTAAGATTTTTTAAATATAATTTTCAAAATATGTTATTATGTTTATTCAAATTACAAATATTACTGATAACAAATTGCAAATTAATTAAGTTTAATTTTTACAAATTGTTTTTCTATTAATAATCTAATTTTATCGATGCAGAAATGTCACTACAAAGTCTTCTTTGGGTGTTAAAGTCTGAAAAAAGTCAGTTGTTGTTGTCAATCAATTTAAAAAAACAAATAAAAACATAAACAAATCCTCAATTCTATACTAATCTTCAGAAATTTCATTTAACATACTTATTTTCTTATCAGATAATAACTTATTTAAAAAATATTTCATTGCTTTAATTAGAATTGCCGCAATTAGTATCATCTAATATTGATTCATCTTTACGTATATTCAGTGACTTGATCAAATGTTTTGATTTTATATCACTAGATGGCAATCTACAAGAGGCTTCTTAATGAGTCCACATATGATTAATGCTAATTAACAGCTGTCTAGATAACTATATTATAATAAATTAATTTAAAAAAGACCTGTTTTAGTTATGCAATAACTCAACCATGCAAAAATTTCAAATCCTCTTCATTCTGAACTCAAAAAGACTGAAAACTGGTTAAAAAGCGTCGTTTTTGTTCAGGAAAAACCATAAAATGGTAAGATTTTTGAAAATATCATTCACAACACATCTCATTTAATTTAACAACAATTTTATTCACAACTACTTAATTACAAACAAAAAAATTCTTATTAAATCACTGTAAATTTACAAATCAAGTAATTCACCTATTACAGCAACGTGTTAAAAACATGTTTAAAAGTTAATTTGAAATGTACAAATATAATCGACAACAGGAAGAAGAAATTAAATGTTTTACTATGACTGATAGTCATCTATAAGAGATGTGAATCATTAATGTCCTCTGTCTGCTTTACTGGTTTTTGGCGCCATACAGTTTCATCATCAATACTAATACTCATCAAAACATCAAATCGCTTTAGGCTTTATCTGACATTTACAACACTGATTATTTTGTTTGTGGTTTTTACAGTTTATATCTTTTAATTTACTATGTGTTTTGCTGATTGATTTCAGATAAATGAATTGCGAGTTGCGACCAAATTTCTTGCGTCAACATCGAAACAGACAACGGACTCTGAGCAAATTATTTGCAAAATAACTGAAAATAATTCAAAAAGTAAGTTTGGAAAAGTTTTTTATGTTATTTTCTGTTTTTTTACGTTTATTGGGAGTAAATTGAGTGTCAAAGAGCGATATTTTGATACTCAAACACCGAATTTAGTTGAAATTTGAACTAAAGTGAAATTCGAAATTAATAAATGTTGATTGTTATTTTATCCACGTAAAATGACAATTTAATGTCACCGCAAACGGAAATTTCCAACAAACTCAAGGTTATTTATTGTCATATTATTTTTTAATTAGAATGATAAATGAAACTCAAACTAATTTAACATTAAGCAAACATTCGCAAGAGATTTACCCACTTAAAACAAAATCAATAAAGGAAATTACAATAGCAAATACCAATAAACATTATTTTTCCTATTTATTTCCTTTTACTTAATTTTATAAGTTTTTAATGCCTTTATTAAGAGTTTGGAAAAATGTATTCATGGTCAATTTACAGCATAAATTAGCTATTTCGTTCAACCATTACCAAGATATATCATTAAAATGCGCTGTTTATGAAACCATCCAAGGATACTATCGATGCTCTATCAATTTTTTCTTCAGCTGGGTTTATATAACATTTTCACTTTTCTAAGGCGAGTGTTAAGTAATAGACAAAGAAGTACAGGAAATTATGAAAAATTGATAGATGAATTAAGTTATTGTGTAATGAGTTTGGTATAGAGCTTTATTTATCTTGCAATTGTTCTACTAATTGATATTATAATAGATTTTTAATTATTTAAATCTTTTTCATTCTTTTATCTAATTAAATTGATGCTAAATTCTGAGAAATTGATCTAAACATTTAAAAATCTTTGAATCAAATAATTATTTGATGATTTTGTCAGTTTTTTTCACTCTTTATGATAGAAATATTAATTTGCATGTTTTAGTTAATATTTTCTACTCACTTGATTTCCTCTTTCGGTAGCAATTTTCTTGTCAAAATCAAGATCAGAATCGGCTTTACGGGTGTTTTGGTTATGAAATAGATTTTAGTTGTGTGTAATAACTGTTTGTAGAAATAGATATGAAATTGTATGTATGAAATTGTTAAAAATGCAAAAGATAGTTGAAAATAAAACAATTTGCATTCACGAGTAAGAACACTTGACCTTTATTGTTTTCATAGAATTCACTAAAAAGATGGCAGAGCAGTTTTTCAATTATAAATTGTTGAAAAGCGAATTCTCTACGTTTGAGCTTTAAAAAGAAGTGAGAGTTTATGAAATGCACAAAACTAAAAAAGATGTCACAATTAAATTAAAAAATCTTATTATTTTTAAATAAAAAAGGTGAAAATTTTATTTCGCTTGACAGAGCATTTGTGTTAATTTCTCCCATTGTATTAATACAGTACAATGCATTATGTCATTATCCCCTTGTCGCTTTTACAAAGCTTTAATATGATTTAGCTTTTAGTAAAATGGGTTTTTAACACACCTTTTGCAGGAAAGGTGACATTTTTTCAAATAACAAAACGCAGGAAAATATTCAAGTTGAATATGATCACTTGTCAAGATGACATTATGAAACGAGACGACTTTATTTACTACAATTTTAACAATTATTTATTAATAATTGTTAAGTTTCAGTTATAAAGTTTTTCTAAACATATATAACCTAATTTATATTTAATATTCTATTTCATTAATTGACAAAACATAAACAAAACTAGAAAAGAAAGAAAATAAGAAAAAATTGTAAGTTGCAATTTATTATTTCCTTTGTACGAAGCGCTTTAGGGTTTATTTTTAAATTTTCAGGAAATGACAGTTTAGATATCAGATATTGAGATACTAAAGTGGATAGTTAAGAATTAATACCAAAACATTTATTTCACCCTTTTCATTGAATCTAAAAAAATTGAAAGAAAGATAAGAAAAACTATTGTAATTTTGCAATCAAATATGACTCATTTATCCCATTATTCAAGCTTATGTCCTTTGCATAATTAGTAAAAATTATCTCGAGTTTAAAAAACACGTTAAGGCATTTTATTTTAAATAATCTGAAATTAATTCACAAATTTTCATTAATAAACGAATTGAATTGCTTTAATTTCTATCAAGTGTACCCCATTATCAAGCTATTAAACAGCTCTATGTATATTAAGTGCATTTTTTCTTTTTGTTTGAAAGGGTGGGCGAAACATCCGTTTGAAATAAAATTTCGATGAAAAAAATAGATAATCAAGATAAAGAATTGCAACGGAAACTCATTCCATAATCAGAGCATCCTTCAGGAAGTGAAGATTTAAGGAAAAAACTCATTTTGTTAACTATAAAATGTACAATTTTATGGAATAAACAAAAAAATTGAATCAAATATTAAACCTGTATTTAATTATTTAGGAATATAATTGCGAATCAAAAAATAGACCTATTTTCAAATCCCGTGTATAGAAAATTAAAAATGATACATCTCGCGTCTATTATCTAGGTCTATTATCTTTTACATCGAGTTATTGTTATATCTTGGAGGTCAATAATAACATTTAGTTGTTCCAAGCAGCAGAGTGAAAAATAAAATGAACAAAATTATCAATTTGTTGTTTACAGTGCTTCAACTACTTCGTGTTAGAATGATCAATTTTAAGATTCGTTATTTATTGACTTAAATTATCAATTTTGTGCTAAATGTGTAATTTGAATGAGTAGTTTTAGTGAGTAATTGAGTTGCGAGTTTGGTAGTTTTGGGCTTATTTTTAGTTGCTAAACAAGCTAAGTTTATTCGTTTTAGACCTATTTTCAGATACTAATTGAGCAATTTGCAATTCTGTGATGTTTCGTATTAATTGCGACACACAAATCCATCAAACAAATTGGTTATATCAAGGAAATTGACAATCGCTATTGATTTAACGGATTTCACGCATTCACCAGGAATGAAATACATGCAAAAATCATGATAAAGCAAAATAAATGCGAATTCCCTCTCTAATTTCCTTAATAATTATCAAAACGACAGCAAACGTCAATAAAATAAAACAAAGAAAACAATCAATTACACATTACAACTCGAAAAAAATATTCAAAACCAACTTTTTATTCCCAATTCCATTTCTTACACACAAAACAAACAACAAAAATCACATAAAAAAACAGATCACTTCGAAACACTAATTTATTCCCAACTTTTCCTTTCACCAGAACATTGCGTGTAGCTCAACAAATTTTCCTTAAAACGCAAACAGGTGGAAAAACGGAAAAGCGAGGCACCTGCACTAGCCTCTGTTGCACATGATTGGACATATGACGTCAAATGCGCCAACTAAAAAAAAATAGAAAAATAAATAAACACCGGAAACCCTATTTTCCATGATAGTTTCTATTATTTCCCTCTTTGCGTGATCAATTGTCAGGATACGGACGTTTAGCATCACAAAGATGGCGGGTATACCATAATGCACCCTCTTCGCCACACGGGCTGACCTCAACGGTGCCAGGAAACGGAGACCGATGGGGAGGGAGTATTTGTTAATTGTGGTACAGAGCTGTTGTTCCGGATGAACGGCGACGCCATAAATCATCCCGCCTCTTCACCTGCTGCAGATCCTTTTTTTCTGGCTGCTACCCCCCTCCAAACTCTCATCATCACACGGCTCCATTAGTTGCGCGTGAGCGGTGTCGGGCGAATTTTCTGCTCAACTGCTCCCATATTCTCAATGGGCGTTTTTCTTTATTTTCTTAATTCGTGGCACACGAACACTTAAAAAGTTGATTAAACGTGGTTTAGGCGCAAGTTTGGGTTTGATTTATTGTTCGTTTGAGTTTTTTTCATGTTTTTGCTGATTTATTTCGATTTTTGTTAAAATTTAATTCGATTTGTGTTTAAATTTTTAAATTTTATTTTCCAGTTTTTCTTAAATTTTTAACATTTCTTGTACATTTTATAATTTTTAGCTTAAATTCTACCTTTTTTATACCTTTCTGCTGTTTTGTATCTTAAAATGGACAAGTTAAGTCTTTATTTTGATTTATTTTCAACCGTTTTCAACTAATTTAACACTTGAAATTATTAGTTAAAAACCAACTGTTGCTTATTCCACTTATAAAAGACCTAAAATGTTAAGAAGGGGGTGTTTTGGGGGGAGATGAATATCATCAGGTGTAAATTGGATTCCGATTTAAGTCCACATGACCGGAGGGTGATTACCAGTCGTCGCCCTAGTAATAAAATGCGGCGCCGGGACCATGACGTCATTATCACATTCGGTGTTAAGAGTGAATTGAAGAGATGAGTTTATATTGCTTCGATGCTTGTAATTTTTAAATTTTAAATGTTTGCATTTTTTTTCTTTTTACATCAGGGGTAATTAAGATAAAATGGGGTTGTATTGAGGAAAAGATGCTTTTTTTTTTTATTGTTTTTACGTTCGAAGCAGGTGCATGTGACTCGGCGCTGCTTGTAACGACCGGTGTGTGCATAGTGAAGGTCAAATGCCGAGTGTCATTTGCGAGTTGTTCCCATGGTCAAACATTGTAAATGAGTTTAAGATTATTGACTCGTCAATCATGTTTTACTGCTACTTTTCTCCCCCACTTAATATTGCACACCGTTTGTAACTTTAAACAGCTTTTAATTAACAGCAAAGCAATTTGAGTGTAAAAAATGTTGTTTATTTTCGAATTACTGTAAAAACGTTGATGTGTAATACAAATGTTTATCAATTAATCGGTTAATAAACTCCAAATCAAGCTTCGATGTTACTTATTTATGCATCAACAACATGTGTTTGATTTAATAAAAATAAACACAACTTGTTGATTGTGTAAAAGTGTGTAAAACATGAGCAATGGAGACTTATTAAATATCTTAAATATAAACATTTGTAAAACCAACAATCAATTAGTTCCCCACATTGAATTCATTTGGAGGCAGAAAAGAGAGGAGAGTAAAAGGTTGGGGTGAGTGTTAAACAGTTAGTAGAAAACAATTTATTTATATATTATAAGATAATTATTTCTTTTTTAACTGCTTCAATTTGGTTCCATTCACTCTACATCCCCATTGCTGCTGACCCGGGCTCAATTTTCTCACTTCATACATAATCAATAGCATTGGTCAACAACGCTGACTCATTTTCCTCTTCGATACACCATCGAGCTCTTGGCGCGGAACCTACACAATACCTGCCGCGCCTCTCTTTCTATTGTCCTCGGGGTCGACAACAGGTGATGGAGCGCGCAGGCGCCTCCATCGACCATCGCAAAAGAGCGAGCGAGAAACATCGATATTAATGACGCAATCCGCTGCACAAATATCACGCTTTATTATCACGGCACTTTCGTCCAATTACGCACTGGTCCCCGATACACCGGAAGTGGGCAACGCAGAGCTGCGTGATGAGAAAAAATATCGACGCGCCCACCCTTGGACCTTAATCTCCGGAAGCGCCAATGGAGGCGCCTCTGCTCCCTCCCCCGCACCCTTGCGAGCCAATTAGGGAGGGGCGACCAACGGCCATAATGAACCATCATGGGACCTGATGTAATGGTATTAGCGAGCAACCGTGCGCGCAGGCAGGTGCCCAATCAGCGGCCTTGTTCCCGTGCGAGCAGAGCACAGTTCACGCATTCCGACACAGCTATCGATGACGGAGAGGTTTGGCCGCCCCCGCGTTCAGGTGAGTCGTGTCTGGGCTGAGATGAATGGGATGTTGAAGGCGAGCACGTAAATGGCATTAGTTTGCACAGCGATAACCATTTTTTAAAAAGAGTGCATTAAGGGGGCGATAATGGGGGTCGCATTCCACGATAGCCATTAACTAACAAACATGTACACATTCGTCATCTTGACCTTACATAGATAGCGACGATAGATATCGTCGCGATTCCGCTTTTTTCGTTTAATGTGAACGATAAGAGTTGAATTCATAATTAAACTGATTATACAAGGCTTGATTTCTCTCTTTTTTTAACAGGTTTAAACAACTGGCACTGAGAAATAATATTTACAGAGTGTTTATATTATTCTTGTTAATTCGTGTCATCCTGGAGAGTAACGATAAACAACGCGAGACTACGCCGTCTCCGAAAGGGTCACCGAGGATGGAAATACCAGCAGGTGAGAAAATTAATTATTAATAAATGTTTAAATTAGGTTCGATTCGTTTTTTAAATGTAAATATTGTTTTTTTCTGCTTTTTTGAGGGGAGTAATTTATAAAAAAAATCAAAAACCTTAAAAGGTTTTTATTGTACTCCACATTAGGGTGTCTAATTTCGTATAGATCATTCTACCGAATATTTAAACAATTTAAACGTTAGCTCTTAAACGCCCAATTTAACTTTTTTCATTAAAAAAAACATTTAAATTAAAACAATTTTTAATTCCATTCAATATTTAACATCCATAAATCCCTAATTTAATTTCAACACATAAATTAAACCATTTCCTCAAACGCCACTCACTTCCAACCAAATTTCCACGAAAAACCCGAAAACAAACCCTCAGCAACATTCAAATCGAACAATTAACATCAATACAAATCATGTTTCACATAGTAAACGCTCCAACATTATTATTAAAGACACCGATATAAAAAAGGTGGAAAAATATTATCGCGAATTAGCAACTGCCTCTAGGTAATCAAATCACGCAATAAAAATTCCTTACACAGAAACACACGAAAAAAACGTTGGCAGACATGTTGTCAATTGGCCCAGATTTGAGTCAGACCAAAGCACCTGCTAACCTTCGTTAACATTTCAAGTGTGAGCGCGAGCGGCCACTTGCACCTGCCTGCTTCGGTGCACCTCTCGCCGTCACTGCAGGTGTATCCGGTGGCCACTGCAGCAGGTGAACGCCACCACCATCTTATGCAGAGTGAAAGGCCACGTGCCTTCAAGAAAGCACCCCTCCCCTTCCCAAACAGCAATGGGGTCCCCTGCGGGGGTATCAAGAGGCGCGCGCCAACCCAACCAATAAGTAGTCTGCTCGAAAGAAGGCAACGAGCTCGACCGAGTTCGCCTTGTGGTTACACTTTGATTTCTTAATGCTCAAGAATCAGTGGCAGGAGCATTGTTAGTTGCAGTTGGGGTCTGAGTGGGGTGTTGTATGTTGTTTCTAGCGTTGTTTTCTGTTTTCAGCACAAGTTTCTCACTTACGGGACATCTACTTGAACCAGAACCGGGCGCTGATGGAGACGATGCCACCGCCGCCGCGGATACTCGACCTTGCGCCGTACGGGGTCCGACCCTACGATTTTGCGAGACACTTGTTAACGCAGCATGGAACCGTCAACAAAATCCTTGGTAAGTAATTGCGCTTTTAATACCTGTGTTTAGAATGTAAACTGTTTATTGCTATCTGTTTATAAATTTGAGCTTGGAATTTGTTTAGTACGTTGCGTTGTTTTGTTGTGTTTTTTATGAATTGATCGCTATTTTTTCAAGTTTTTTCAAGTTTTTTTGGTTTATTTTTACGGTTTTTATGGTTTTTTTTACTAATTTTAACTCTTTCAAGGCTGTTTTAATGCGCATTAAGCTGAATGTGGCATGTTAAATAATTTTAATTGAAGGTTTCTGTTCGTGCCATTATTTTTACAAGTATAATTTACGATATGTAAATTTAAATATCTCATTACAGGAAGATATTACGAAGCAGGAGCATTGCGACCACCGGGAATTATCGGAGGCAGTAAACCGAAAGTAGCAACACCGGTTGTTGTAGCGAAAATCGAGCAATACAAGAGAGAAAACCCAACGATATTCGCATGGGAAATTCGCGAAAGACTCATTTCCGAAGGTAAATATCACACACATCTCTATAGAATCCAAACCAAACTTTTTAATTAAAAACTAACATAATCTATATAAAAATGAAAATCAAAATCAAAATAAAAATTTCTTGCCTTTTTCTTCACAGTTCACTAATATTAACAACCATTTCTTCCTTTTATAGTCTTAAACAAATTTCTTGCAGTTCTTGAGGTGAAGGAAAAAATAATTAACAATTTAACCAAACACTTGTATATGAACTTTATCCGACCGTTGTTTTAAAAAAACCGTCATTCGACTCTATAGGCGTTTGCACTAATAACACGGCTCCTAGCGTGAGTTCCATAAACCGTATTTTACGAAACCGAGCAGCTGAACGTGCAGCTGCGGAATTCGCGCGTGCTGCCGGATATGGAATGTATCATCCATACGCTTTTCCGTGGGCAGCTGCGGCACACTTGTGGCCTCCGTTTGCAGCAACAGGTGTCGCAGCTGCTGCTGCGTCTAC
Source organism: Geophilus carpophagus (assembly GCA_034687075.1). Taxonomy (NCBI): domain Eukaryota; kingdom Metazoa; phylum Arthropoda; class Chilopoda; order Geophilomorpha; family Geophilidae; genus Geophilus; species Geophilus carpophagus. The sequence goes on from JAQFZN010001514.1 coordinate 14,373, forward strand.
AGCACCCCCTCCGAGTACGATATCGACGTCGCAATCGATAGGAACTACGTTAGATTTATCGACTTCCGCTCCTTCGGGATTGGCGTCGGGTCTTTCGGATCATCGAAGAACAGGTTTGTTTGTTTGTTTGTTTGTTGTTGTTGATTGTGTTTAAAAGAGGGATTGTTTAGATTCGGATAGCGATGAAGGGACGAGTTCGGAAGCGGCGTCGGATAATCGACCGAAGTTTCGACGTAATAGAACGACGTTTAATCAGGATCAACTTGACGCGTTAGAAGAGGAGTTTGAGAAGACGCATTATCCATGTGTGAGCACTCGTGAACGTCTTGCGGCTAAAACCAACCTGTCTGAAGCTCGAGTTCAGGTAAGGAATCGCTATAGTGCTTGTTATAATGCCCCATGTTCATGCGAATTGAATAGAGCGAGTGTTGCGGTTGTTAGTGAATAGGAAATGTGGAGATGATTGGATTTAAGTTTTGTTTTTTGTTGTTGTTTTTTCATTCACGTTTGATGGTGAGTTTAAGTGATCGAACGTTGAAGAGTTGTTAAAATGGAGTATGTTGGTGAATAAGTTTGAAAGATGGTGGTTTTTTGGTTTTGCAAATTTCTGGTGCAAATAGTAACAAATGTAGAACAATGTTGTGTCATGAAATGTCGTCAAATTGATCTTGGTTGAAAATTGAAAATTTGATCGTGATATTGAGTAATTCTTTGTATCAAATAAGCGAAATTCATTTCAAATACATTGATACCTCGCTATACGGCCGCTCTTTGTGCGGCGTTTTGCTGTAATGGCACTTTCTCGATTTACGGCCCACAAAGTTTCGTTATACGGCCAAAAAATGCTGTGTTGTATCAAAATAGTTGATTTATTATACGGCTTTTCGCTTTACGGCCAACTTTTCTGGAACGTGTCTAGGCCTAAAGCGAGGTATGAGTGTAAATAGAAAATACACTCACACCTCGCTTCACGGCCAACTTTTCTGGAACGTGTCTAGGCTTTAAAGCTAGGTATGAGTGTAAATAGAAAATACACTCATACCTCAATTTACGGCCTAGACACGTTCCGAAAAGGTT